>JXTB01000192.1:79185-141481 GCA_002914805.1 Parasponia andersonii | reverse complement strand
CTTTTTTTTAAAAAAATATTATGGTCAAATGACCAAATTGCCCTCAAAAGAACTGGGTTATTACATATTCAGTGGGAGTATAATGACATAATTAGAGCCGTAAGTATAATTTTGGCTAATTTTTAGTGGGAGCATAGAACTATTCTGGCAAATTTTTAGTGAAGTTGCATTTTTTTTTTCTTTTTCAATACATGTAAAAAAAATTTCCAAAAGGGAATCCCCTTCTCCCTCTGCCGCTGCTTTGGACCAATGACGATGTGCTGCTAGCGAAGCTCCAGTCAAATGTCTAGTGCGTGGGGAGAGAGGAGAGAAGAAGAGAGAAGGAGAAGGAGAAGGAGAAGGAGAAGAGGAGGAGGGATTATAAGAGAAGAATTAGAATAAACCCTATATAACTCTTTTGCAATATTTTAATTTTAAACTTGATGAATTTTTATTATTTTATTATTTTGTTTATTTGTCGTTAATTTTCAACAATATTCAAGCGTTAGGATCATAAATTTTTTTTTTCCCCAAGAAAGGATCATAATAATTTTTACTATGATTGATAGCCATTTTGTTTTTCATTATGACTACTGATCATATATAAAATAGTCACAATAAAATTAAATACTAGTCATAACAAAATGATTAGTCCTAGTTACCCCTTCAAAAAGGAAAAAAAAAAAAACTAGTTCTTGAAAAACATCATTAAAAGTATCATCTAGATCCAAATTAAAACATCACTAAAATTTTCACCATTTTGCAATTTTATTCATGTAATTTCAATAATAAATTATTATTGATAAATAAACTTCATAATTAATTAATAAAACATGAATGGTATTTAGAGTCAAATTTGACCAGTGAAATGATTGTGTCATATTTGTTTTTTGAATTTTAGGGAGTGTTACATAAATATATTTTTTTATGGGGGTTACATAAATAATTTTGACTCAGGGAAATATCACTGAAATTTTGACAATAATTAAACTGCATAATGTGTCATTGTAATTTTCCCTTATGTATATTTTATATAAAACAAATTGATATCTAGACGTTTTGTTCTGCAATTTAAGATAACTTATGATCAAGTTGATTGATTGGTTTCTCTTTGGCTATACAAGTAGAGAGTTAAGATGCACGTCTGAGATGTTTCACGTTGGCAGAGTAACCCGGTCTACGATTTACTAAATTAATTGTATTGATTGTATTGCTCTATATAGAGATTGTATAGGTATACACAAATTATAGGATTGTACTGACATATTTCTAGGGGACTAATTTCTGAATTCTAGTTCTCTATATACTGCATTAATCAGTGAAGAAATAAAAAAATAAGATATCAATTTGTCATTCTTGTTTATATGGTATCAGGAGTAGGATCTGATGTTGTTCTTAAACATAAATCCAAAAATAAAAAAAATCCAAAAACATGTGAATTTCATTGTTTTCATTTTGAGGCAGAGCCTAAATTTGGAGAACTCAGCCAAACAATCAGGCCATCATTTGCCTGGACCAACACTACGCTCATCCGCACTTAAGCTACTCCCACATCATTGCTCGAACAGCACCGACGATGATGCTCATCTGGCTTAGGCTGTCATCCGTCTCTGCCCAATCTTGACCTAAAAAAAAAAAACCAAATAAAAACTCTTAACTAAACACCCAAATTTCAAATCTAAACAAGAGAGAATTCTTTCTCACCTCTACCTATCGTAGCGTTGTCGAGCCCCTCCGCGTCTCTGCCTGCTGTGTTTGAGTAGCTGAGTCTCTCCGCTTATCTGCCTACAGTACTTATTTTGGATCGCACACAAAGCGAGTCCATATGCATGTTGTCTGCGTCACCATGTTGATTTGCCTACTGCTTGTGTCATTGCGCTGCCTTCATCACTCTAAATAGAGGGTTGTCGTCTGCTCTCTCCAAATCAGTTTGTGAACCTTTGGTATTCAACTCATTTGATTGTATTATTATCAATATCATTTTTTTTATTTTTATTTTATTGGGCTGAGCGTATTTGCTATTTGGACCTGATCCTTTTATTTGTCATTAGTTTAAGTTCAAAAAAAGGAGAATAAATTATAAAATATGAGTCAAGAAACTGAATCCTCAGAAATAAAATTTATTCAAGTTCTTATTCAGTTTGAAGGTGCCTTTAATGTCAGTATTTTACTTACCAAAACCAAGTACGATGTCTGATCTCAATTGATGGAGATGCATATTACTGAACGAGAGAATTTCTCTTATATCGTAAGCAAAATCGATCTGCTTGCTATGATAGACAAAGGATAGAAAAATGGTATACAGAAGTGTTGGCTTTTAATGTTCATGTCACTAGACATCATGAAGCACTATCTCTGTATACCTACTGTGTATGAAATTTAGTGTACTTTTTATTCTTTCAAAAGCTTTTAATGATGGCAATGATAAGATGTATGTCTATTCTCTGTATGAAAAAGCCTTATCAGCAAAACAAGATGGCAAATCTCTCTCCGCATATTACGGGGAGTTAATAGAGATATTTTAGGAACTAGATTATCGTGATAAAGTACTTATGAAAGATCTTAATAGTGTTAGAGTATACTGGTAGTCCATTGAACAAACACGAGTACATATATTTCTTACCAGATTGGATAAAGTTTTTGATTAATTTCGACAAGAAATTTTATGTTGTGAACCACTTCTAACTTTGGAAGATTATTATTCCTTGGTTTGTTGTGAAGCTATACAATCTACTGCTTTAAATAAGGACACTAAAAAACCTGAAGCTTCTGCTATAATTTCCTAAAATTGACCTAGTCCAACATCACAAGACCAACCAAAATCCACCAATCTGAAAAATTCCAATAGTTAAGATAAACCGACTTATAAATGCACTCACTGCAATAAAAATAATCATTCAAAAAGTCATTACTTTGAAATTATTGGGTATCTAGATTGGTGGGACCCAACATGGCATTAGAATTTCAAGCGACTGTCTACTACAATAATTGCTCAAAAAAAGGAAGACAGTGTTACTCCTTCATCATCAGCATTAGTAACCACTACAAATACTAGAGAAAGTAAGGTCTTAAATATTTCTACACATATTTTGAATAATGTATGGATAATTGATTCTAGTGTTACTGATAATATGATATTTGATGTTAGACAAGTCACAACCCTTAATCCTTCCTCCCAAAAGTGTGTCTCTATGGCCAATGGTAATACCATCCTGATTATTAAGGAAGGGTCATCACATCTCACTAGTACTTTATATTTAGATTTTGTGTTAGTTGTTCTCTTCTTAGATTATAATCTTTTATCAGTCTCTTAAATCACTCATACCTTATCTTGTGTTGTTATTTTTGGGCCTAATTATTATGTGTTTAAGGATATTTAGACTCAACAAACAATTGGTTATAGTGTTAAGAGAAGGAAGCTATATTACTTGGACTGAAAATCACAGACTTTCATTGCATTACAACAAGCCTTGACTGTAGAGGACACTCATTCATCAAAGAAGAAAACTGAGATTTGGCTTTAACATCACCACTTGGGACATGCCTCATTTGGTTATATGTAAAAGTTGTTTCCTAGTTTATTTGCAAATTTGGACATTTCTATATTAAAATGTGATGTGTGTGAACTTACAAAAAGCCATTGCACTTCATTTCCATTAGTTTTCAATAAAAGTCTAGTTCATTTTATAGTTATTCATTCCGATGTTTGGGGACAATCCAAAGTTCCCACATTGGGGGGTCTTGTTTGTTTATTATTTTTATAGACAATTGTACTAGGATGACTTAGTTGTATTTGATGAAATCCAAACCATAAGTTATGTTATTGTTTCATAAATTTTATACCACCATTTGTACATAATACAATGCCCAAATACAAGTGTTACGAAGTGACAATGATGGAGAATACAATAGTTCTGAATAATAGTTCTAAATTTCAAAATTTTTTGAACTCTCGTAGCTCTATTCATCAAACTAATTTTCTAGATACACCTCAATAGAATAGTGTGGTTGAACGCAAGAATGGACCATTTCCCTAATTAAAGCTCACATGCCCTTATGCTACTAGGGTGAAGCCCTTCTTTTGCAACATATCTCATCAATTGTGTTCTATCTTGTATGATCAATGTCAAAATATCCTTCTAGACACTTGCAGAAGCTGTTGCTGTTCCTACCATCCCGAACCTATCCCCTCATGTCTTTGGCTGTGTTGCCTTTGTTCACATTCACAAACACCAATGTAGTAAGTTAATACCCCAGGCCTTAAAATGTGTCTTTGTTGGATATACTAGTCATAAAAAAGGATACATATACTATCATCCTCCTACTAAGTGCATGTTTATCACTATGAATGTTGTTTTTCATGAAAATACTATGTACTTCTCTAAATCTGACTTTTAGGGGGAGTATCATGAGCAAATTCAGACTTTTGTATACAACCTTGAGGAAGATATAATTTAATTATCTGATCAAAATGTGGGTAATTTGGATCCTAGTGGTCAAAACTTGGATGTGAGTGGTGATATCCTATACAACAATACAATAAATGTAGAAGTAGATGGGTTGGAATCTATTAGTCAAAACTTTGATCTCAGTAGTAACAAGCACTCAAAAAGATAGGAAACTTCTGAGATCGAGCCTGAGTCTTTCCTAAGCGATATAGCAAAATAGTCATTGTCTGAGAATATTCCTTATATAGTGCCTGAGTCATCTAAGAGACAATTACCACAACGTCTCATCAGAGGTTATCCAAAACTAACATATGGACCACAATTGTCTAGTAAAGTGAGATATCCAATGAACTATTATATGTCTACACATCGCTTGTGAAAAACAAATTAGTCATTTGTCAATTAATTATTTAATTTATTGATTCCTAACACAATGCATGAAGCCTTAATTGATCCAAGATGGAAAACTGTGATGAATGACGAGATAACCTCCTTATAGAAGAACAAAACTTAGGAGCTCGTGGATCTTTTCATAGGAAAAAAACTAGTTGGGTATTGGTGGATCTTTACTGCGAAATACAAAGCTGATGGTATGATTGAATATTTAAAAGTGAGATTGGTGGCAAAAGAATACACCCAAACTTATGAAATGAACTACACTAAAATATTTGCACCTGTAGCCAAAATCAACACAATCCGAGTCTTGTTATCCTTAGCTACAAATTTTGATTGGCTTTTGTAACAATTTGATGCGAAGAATGTATTCTTACATGGCAAACTATCTGAATAAGTCTACATGGATCTCCTACCAGGGTGCATGGTAACAATAGAATAAAGCCAAAAGGTACGCAGGTTAAAGAAATTATTGTATGGACTGAAGCAATTTCTTAGAGCTTGGTTTGGAAGATTCACAAAATCCATAATAATCTTCGGTTACCAACAAAGAAATTCATATCACACTCTATTATTAAAAAAATAGAATGAAAAAATTACTACAGTCATCATTTATGTAGATGACATGGTAGTAACAAGAAATGATCCAGATGAAAGGAAGGTTTTGCAGGAATACTAGTCTAGAGAATTCAAGATGAAAGATCTAGGTTACTTAAAATATTTTCTTGAAATAGAAGTATCATGATCCAATAAAGACATTTTCTTATCCCAAAGGAAATATGCCTTAGAAGTGCTTCAAAAAATTAGTATGTAAGCATGTCAACCAATAGATATACCAATCGAAGAAGGCTTGAAATTACGTATTGAAACTGATCAAGTTCCAGTTAATAAAGAGAGATACTAGAGGCTTATTAGTAGATTAATATACTTATCAAAAACAAGACCAGATCTTACATATGCATTGAGTATTGTCACTCAATTTATGCACAATTTAGGTAAAAAAAAATATGAGTGCTATTATATGTATTTTGAGATATCTGAAGTCAACTCTAGGAAATGGAATTTTATTCTCTAAAACCATAAAGGAATAAACCATAGATGTATATATTGATACGGATTGTGCCAGAGATAAGAACGATATGCGATATCTACTTCAGGATATTTTACATTTGTAGGTGGAAATCTTGTCACTTGGAGGAGTAAGTAGTAGAATGTTATTATCCGCTTAAGCTGAGATGTAAAATCCTAAAATTTTGTAAGGGTAATTAAGTAATTTTACTTCAAGGACATTTTGGTAATTTTGTATTTTGGATTAATTAAATAAAAATAAAAAATAAATTCAGTGTTGAATCTAGACAAGATTATGTCTAGATACATTTGGGGTAAAAGTGAAAAAGAAATTTCAAATTGGGGACAAAAGTGTAATTAAGGAGGGACTAAAATGAAAGAATCTTTTAAAATTATGGCCAAAGCGGAATTTTAAAAACTTATTTTTCAGTCGAATCAGATTATGCCACGTGTCCCACTGCTACAGTTTTGAAAAATTGCATAAAACCCCCCCATTTCTTCTTCTTTTCCACCGAAACCCCTCACACACACACCCACGGAAACTGTTTACCTGAGCCTCCACCGTCTGCCGCGGTGCCAGATGCGCCCGTCCGCCGTGACCAGGAGATGCCGACGGACCAGCGCTGAGTGTTGCTGCCGTGCACCGCCGTCTATCGCCGGATAAATCGCGGCCGGAAGATTTCACCACTGGAATAATTTTTCGCCCGCTGTGCCGCCGTCCGACGTTCAATCACTGCGCCACCGCCGCCGTTGGATTCGTCTCGACTCCAGCTTTGATTTCCGATCATTCTCGGCCTCCAGCTCTGCTCCGGTAAGAAGTTGGCTACTGTAGCAAATATGTTAATATTTAAATTTTGTGGTATTTTCGTAATTATTTTAGAATTGAATTATTTTTCCCGAGAAAATTATACCACGTGATAGAGGAGTTTGAAACATGAAATTTCATGATTTTTAAGTGTTAAAACAATAACTGGAACATCGTTAATTGTTGGAATGAAAATGTGATATTTTTCTAAATATTTTCAAAATATGGTATTTTTATAATTTTTGGATTTTGAGCCCATTTAGAGTTCGGGATCTTGAAACTGAGTTCTGACTTCGAATTTGGACTCAGTGAGGTCGGGACATGAAGTTTGATATAAAATATCACTATTTTCTGAAATAGCACGAAATTCGAGAAAATAGCTCGTGAAGTACACCGTTTTGCGTGCCACGCGCCGGTTCCGTACCGGGACCCATTTTCGATGAACTTTATATCTAAACTAATATTTTTGGGTGTTCTGAATTCAGTGGTGACCTCTGTTTTTCCATCCGAGACTCCGTTTGAAAAGTCAACTTTTCAAGTGAACGAGACGAGACTCGAGAACAACTATTCGATCAACCCGGTGATCAATTGAGGATATTTATAGCGTCGTTAACTTAGTATAATTACTATCTTGAGGTAGGGGATTCAATTTCCTTGTTTTCTATTGTTTTCATTTAAATTGGAATTTATCTTTAAAAATGAAATTTCGTGATTTTATTAAATTGAATTATTTGAATAGTTATTTTGATGAACTATGAATTTGTGAAATATTGTAGACTGCTCTAGATATTTTTAAATATGGTTTTGTACAAGTTTTAATACTTGGAATTTGGTAAAGCCATGGAAACTGTACTTTGGATTTTAAAGTACAAAATAGATTTTAATTAAAAAAAAATCAGAGTATGTCTAGGATGTCAAAACTCTGCATGGTTGTTTGAGACTTTATATATATTGCACATTTCATACAATCATGCATGAGAGTCGTTTTAGGCATCACGGTATTGTAGTAGACAAACTAGTACACCCGCCTTCGGTGAGAGCCCGTAAACCCGCGCGGGGTTTGTTTTCTGACTATCTCCATTCGGTAGGCATAGGCATTCGGTACCCCTCCAGTTCAGTAGGAGTTGACACATAGGTGTCCTTCCGATTTTCAGAGATAGATGTCAGGCAGAGAGCACTCAATGCATATAGTATAAGTTGCTCTAGTTGTGATGAGATGATGAAAACTCATGTGATATGTTGATTTATGTAATGTGCAATATGCTTGTTTTATTATGGTTTTCTATCTGTTTTAACTTGGATATATATATCTGGTTTTTATTTGAGCATGATTTTCTGTAAAGATTTTCTCTATATGTCTCATATGCTCCATATTTATTAAGATGCTTTCTAGAACTACTGACCATGCAGTTGTATTGAGAATTACTAAAAAGGTTTTTCCCAAAAAAGTAATTAAGTTTTCTACTGAGCATTCACGTGCTCACCCCCCCTACTTCCTTCCTCTTTCAGGTTTCAAATTATTCTGTGACAGATATTCATGTGGCTTGGCGAGCATGTTTGGTGTATGCTTGCAGTTCCAGTCCTCTTCAATGGCTAGTTCATACTCTATTTCATTTTCTCTTTTTCTAAGTCAAATTTATTTAGCCATTAGTAATATGTTTACTGAGTGGATGTATGAGGATGATTTCGATATTTAATTGAGTACTTAGACATAGAAATGATTTTATGAAAATCATTTTAATTATGGGCCTATGGTTTTAAATTGAATACTTTCATTAAACTTAATGATTTAAATAAAAAGTTTCTAAAATTTATTATTTATCATGTCTCTAAATTTAAAATTAAAAATGCTTTAGAAATTTAAGACTTGTAGATAATATTATAATTTATCGAGTTGGTCCAATATTAAAATTTACTTACTCTTGAGGACTAAATTTTAAATTTTAAGTACTTAACTTTTTCTGAAAATTTTGGGAATTTCTGTTTATCACTGTTTTCACTTAAATTTACTAAAAGTCATGACCTTAGATTTTCGGTCGTGACAAGAGAAACAGAACTTAGAGGAATGGCACTTAGGACTTATGAAGGATTATAGCTTAAATTTCTCTTGAAAGACTTAGGATATTCACCAAATAAACCAATTCAACTATATTATGACAATAAGTCCGCACATCATATGCCCTATGATCTAGTTCATCATGATCGAACAAAGTATATTGAGGTTGACCGATTTTTTATCAAGAAGAAATTAGAAGATAAGATTTTCGAATTACCAGAGATTCGATCAGAAGATCAATTGGTTGACATTCTCATTAAAACAGTCTTAAATCAAATATATTCAAAAATTGTGAACAAGTTGGGCATAAGCAATATCTATGCACCTCTTGAGGGGAAATGTTGAGATAATCAATGATTTACCAAATTAATTATATCGATTGTATTGCCTTATATAGAGATTGTATAAATGTATACATATTATAGAGATTGTACAGGAAAATTTCTTGGGGACTAATTTCCGAATTCTAATTCTATATATATTGTATTAATCAGCGAAGAAATAAAAAAGATAAGATATCAATTTGTCATTCTTGTTTATAATATATATATATATATATATATATATATATATATATGTATATATATAAGTTCTCACTAATCAAAGTTTATGCCCTATATATATACACACAACTCCCACGAATCAAAATTTATGCCCCTCGGTTTTAGTACTGNATATATATATATATATATATATATCTATATCTATCTAGCTAGCTTTACTATGTTGAGGTAAAGTAGTTTGTGTACTGTATATCAATACAGAAAGAACCATTCATAAGTTTCTTATTATTATTGAAACTTTCTATTAGGGTCACCCATAGTAGGAATGCGACCTACCTCATTATTAGGAAAAATCTGAAAAAGAAAAATGTCATAACTTAATGAGAACATTATATATTTATTCTGATTGTGGGACCCGTTCCTAAATCATACACCATGTGGACGAATAAGTGGCAGAAAGGTCACGAGTAGGGCCCACCGTCCGACATGTGTCAAGAGTGACTAGCTAAAGGCCACGCGAGTCGCACATGATACCATATCGGTCATTGAGCTGTTCGAGGTTAGGGACGAGTCCATCCTAGACCCTGGATGGACTCGGCCCAGTCCGATTCTTACCTCGACAGTTGAGGAGTCGGAAGCCCCAAGGGTCTTCCACCAGAATATAATGGAAAGCAACTCACAGCTCCAAACCCAGACAGAGCATTTAATGCGATCCTGAGTAAGTGTGCTCAGGGGGCAAGCCGTCCTGATAGAACGGTGATTTGTCCAAATCTCGCCCCTGACAGACTCGAGTCATAGGAGACGGCGGAAACCAGGCTACAGCAGTACAGGGGAGATCGTGGTAATCTCGACCCGTGACCTCTAGAAAAAATCTAGAAGAAAAAAGTACTCAGTCCTGAGATTGTAAACCAGGTGGTTCATATTCTCAGGACTATACATATATGAGCCATGCGTTCCCAAAAGGAGGCATGTATGCATACAAAAAAAAAGTATTTAAAAACTTACAAGCAAGAAATAAAGATATACTCATATAGAACTAAATCCTTGCTACCCTGAATCAAAGAAAGACTACTGACTTAAGCATTGGAGAGTCTTTGCAGGTGGCCACCCCCGTCTCTCTGACCCTGCCTGGAGTTCAGAGCAATTTGGGATAGCGAGGACACGTGGACAGTTGGAGGACATAGCATCAGCAATTTAGAGACACGTGGACGGCTGGTGAGAAACCGATCCAACACTGACTATCCAAATGATATATGATTATTGGGAGAAAAAATGACATATGATTATCCTATCCAATTCTCTGGTAAGGTTTCTCTATATCTAGATCGAAGTTCTTGAGCTGCAGAATAGTCGTGGATATTTGAGTATCACTACGTAACAACCACGGAAACCATGAGTGGTGAATAGCTTAATCAAGATTGAGCCTTGGAGATTGTGACTAGGAACATGAAAGGTGGGAGTTCATATGGAACTGGAGTATTAATGTGAGGCTATCCTGATGATGAATCTTAGACTGGTGCCTTCTTAGACTTCCAACCGGCACCGCCATAGACGTCTTAGCAGGCGTACCTGGTGGATTTTTTTATCAATTATAATGTTTAATTATTTTTATTAGGATATATATGGGATCACTTTTCTTAATTCTTATTATTGAGACACCAATATATAGATACCAGAATACTTGAAATTTCTATGTATAGAAACGTCATGGATGATGGCTAATACACTAATATTTATTCACTTAAGAATTCTCATCAATAAGAGGCAGTGAAGGCTTGCTATAGTGATCACGCATATCATGAATATTTAGGGTGACAGATTTGCGTGTAGGGTATGCGTTGTGGTTTGCGTGCCTCAATAGTAAAATTAAACTTGTTATATGTGTTTTTGAGTGAGTCTATTCTAAGTAATATAATTATCATTAGTCTTATTAATTTGTTTATATGTCCCTTTTTGTTATTGAAAATCCTTTGGTCAACGCTTTGTATGATCTTTAATATTTTTGAAATATCATATTTACAATAATGAAAACGTGTTTCAAATTGATTATATTTCCTTGGTTTACAAAAAGAAATTTCAACTATTCATGACCAAGTTATAAGGTTTTTATTTATTTTGGTATTTAATTTGGTCGACTAAGAATCTTGAAATGTATGCTAAAGAGGATTTTGTTTTTAGTATGTTAGAGAGGTAGACCTATTAACTTTTTATTCTAATCATTCGAGTGATATATATCACGAAAGAAAGTTTTGGTTTTGATTTTTTTTTTTCTATTTTTCTTTTGTTCTTGTATATATTTATCAGGGGATTATGTTAGAGAGTTGGACTTTAACTTTTTATTCTAATCATTCGAATGATATTTCATGAAAGAAAATTGTATATAATTAACCATCAACCATAACCATCACATAGTTTTTGCTGAATCTCGAGGTAGAAATATACTAGAGGAGAATTTTAGATGAAAACACGAAAAATGGAAGTGCTATATGTGGGACCCATTCCCAAATCATGCACTACGTGGACGGTTAAGTGGCAGGACAGGTCACAAACAGGGCCCACTATCCGACAGGTGTCGAGAGTGACTAGCTAAAAGCCACGCGGGTCGCGCGTGATTCCACATCGACCATAAGGTTGTCCGAGATTAGGGCCGAGCCCATCCCAGACCCTGGAAGACTCGGCCCAGTCTGATTCTCACCTCGACAGTTGGGGGGTCGGAGGGTCTTCCACCAGAATGCAATGGAAAGCAACTTGTAACTCCAGACCTAGACAGAGCATTTAATGCGATCTTGAGTAGGTGTGCGCAGAGGGCAAGCTGTCATGACAGAACGACGATTGTCCAAATCTCGCTCCTGACAGACTCGAGCCATAGGAGATGGCAGAAACCAGGCTACAGCAGTACAGGGGAGATCACGGTAATCTTGGCCCGTGACCTCTGGAAAAAGTCTTGAGGAAAAAGGTACTCAGTCCTGAGATTTAGAATCGGGTGGTTCACAATCTCAGGACTATATATATATGAGCCATGCGTCCCTAGAGAGGGGGACATGTACGCATATAAAAAGAAATATTTAAAAGTTTACGAGCAAGAAACAAAGATATACTTATATAGAACTAAATCCTTGCTACCCTGAATCAAAAAAAGACCACTGACTTAAGTATCGGAGAGTCTTTGCAGGTGACCACCCCCGTCTCTCCGACCCTGCCTGAAGTTCAGAGCACTTTGGAATAGCAAGGATATGTGGACAGTTGGAGAACACAGCATCAGCGGTTCAGAGACACATGGACTGCTGGTGAGAAACTGATCCAACAGTTTGGCGCCGTCTGTGGGAAACGGTTGAGTGTGAGAAAAAGAGTAGGAGACTCACGATCGCGCTCTCCCCGAACAAAAGGCCATACAACGTCAGATGACACCCTCGAGGATGACAACTAGGAGCACAAGTCCTGACGCCGAAGGGAGCTCCCGAGAAGCACAACCAGATCTGGAGCAAAAGCTGGATCAGATGCTCGCCACCCTGATGGAAGCAAACCAGAAGGTAGAGATGGCCCACGAGGCCATCCTGGGTTTAAGGAACGAAGTCGCAGAGGTGCGTAGAGACAACTCCCACCTCGAAGGGCTGCTGGCAAGCGAAGCTAGGAGCCAGCGGAGAGAAGATTTTGATGAAGAGGTCCAACAAGAATTCAAAAGCCAACCGCGAGGAGAAGTTCCCGCCCCATTTGGATCACGGATGCAGGGGGCACAGCAAAGCCAGACGAGACCCCTCCAAACCAGGGTGACGATGGGCAGAAGACGCCATGGAAGCCCAGGAGGTATACCTCCCGACTGGAAGCAAGAAATGATGGCAGAGTTGAGTAAGAGACTCGGGGCCCATCACAGCCAGACCCCCGACGATTTGGTAAAGCAAACTGTGCGAGGGATCAACCGGACGGACTTCGCCGACTGGATCCAGATGGAGCCCAGGCTGAGAGACTTCACGACCCCGACCTTCAAGCCGTTCGAGGGGAAAACCGACCCCCTCGATCACATATACCACTTTCAACAAAAGATGGCCTTGGAAATCAGGGACAAGGCTGTGACCTGTAAAGTATTCTCTACGACCCTGGCGGGATCAGCTCTGCTATGGTTCAGATAGCTCCTAGAGAAATTCGTAAACGGGTTCGAAGATTTCTGCAAACGTTTCCTAAAGCAGTACGCGGGTGCCCGGAGATAGCAAAAAACCATGCAAGACTTTGACTGATTGGAGCAGGCTGCAGATGAGTCCCCGAGAGAGTACCTGTCGCATTTCCTTGAGGTGATGTCCCTAGTTCATAACGCCGACTCAGTCCTAGCCGCAGGCTTATTCGTCAGGAGCCTGCAGCCAGGATCAATGCTATCAGACCATCTCCTTTTGAATCTTCTGTACGATATGGCGGACGTCCAGGCGAAGTCGGAAGGGGTATTCAGGATACTGGAAAGCCACTAGAAGGTGCCCAAGACCTCAGCCACGATAACAATGTCACCGGTACAAACTCCGGCCCTGCAAAGGGTGAAGAGGCCCTTGCCGGACCTAGGGCCGACTCGAAACAGGAAGCCCCCATTCGAGGCAGTCAAGAAGGTGGCAAGAGGAGGAAGATGCCCCACGACTCTCTTCTGAAGCATGAGCTCAACACGCCGATCGACATGATCTACCTCCAAAACAAGGAAAGAAGCATTAAGACCCGCCCAAGTCTGGCGTCCCTGAGCACATGAAGAACAGGAATAGGTACTGTAAGTTTCACAAAGACTACGGGCACGACATCGTCCACTACCGCAACTTTTACACATAGGTCATGATGGCGATCCATGCTGGCAGGTTGAAACAGTATGTGAAAACTGGCAGAACTCAGCCGCAGGAAGACGTCTCAAGGTCTGAAAAGGGGAAGCAGACCCAGGCCTCTGGGTTAGGAGAGCAGATCCTGAGGATAGTGCTGACCATCATGGGCAGGCCAGAGCCGACCCAGGATCAAGAGGAAAAGGAAAAATACCTCAAAAGGACTGAAGGAAGGGTGAAGCGCCTGAGGGGGATGGGCCATTCCGTCAACCATTTGATGATGGGAGAAAGCCGCGCCTCTACCGCCCCCATCATTATCACCCAGCAAGATTTGACCACGGTACGCCTGCCTCACGACTACCCCTTGGTGATTAAACTATAGATCAGCTCCGCGTTGGTCGGAATGGTCCTGGTCGACGGTGGAAGCAGCGTCGATATCCTGTTCCTTAGCACATTCGAGAATATGGGCCTGGATCAAAGCGCACTCAGGCCACAACCTGTCAGCCACTGTTTGCTTTCGACAGCACTAAGGTCAGTCCCTTGGGCGTCGTGATCCTGAAGGTCTGCGCTACTGAGAGATACTTAGACGTGGACTTCATCGTTATTGACTGCCAGTCCTCTTTCAATGTCATCATGGGAAGGGGATGGATCCATGTCATACATAGGGTCACTTCCACCCTCCACCAGATCTTAAGGTGTCTATCAAAGGATGGTACCTATACAATAGACATCAAGAGAGACCAGGCCTCCGTAAGGAAATGCTTTTCAACCGCCCTGAGGGGAGCTGACACGAGTGCAAGCGCCTCGACTGGGGATGGATAGCAATCAAAGGACCGCCTGCCAGCGTACATGAAGCGAATCGAAGAGGAGTCTGACGGTCTGGAATCCACGATCGAGGAGCTGGTAGCGGTCCCTTTGAAAGAGGCAGAACAGGCGAAGGTGGTTCTAATCGGGGGCTTATTGTCCGAGGAGCAAAAGAATGAGATGTTGGGATTCCTGAAGCAGAATGAGGATGTCTTCGCGTGGTCCCACGAAGACATGCCCGGGATAGACCCCACGCACACCTGCTTCCGGCTGAACATAGACTCCAATTTCCCTTCAGTCAGGCAGAAACTCCGAAGGTTCGCACTAGAGAAAAACAGGGCGATCAACAAGGAGGTGGAGAAGCTACTGGAGAATGGTCTGATAAGGGAATGCATGTACCCGTGTTGGGTCTCCAACCCAGTGGTGGTGAAAAAGAAAAACGGCGATGACCGTATTTGCATAGACTTCACCAACCTGAACAAGACCTGCCCGAAGGATAGCCTTCCCTGGCCAAGAATCGACCAAATGGTAGATGCGACAGCGAGATTCGATAGAATGAGCTTTTTGGATGCCTACTCTGGGTACAACCAGATCCCCCTGTATGCGGAAGACCAGATCCACACGGCTTTTATCACAGAGCGTGGTCTGTACTGCTACAAGCATATGCCATTTGGCTTGAAGAACGCGGGAGCAACCTACCAAAGGTTCATAAACAAGATGTTTGCCGAGCTACTAGGGAAAACTATGGAGGTCTATATCGACGACATGGTCGTGAAGAGCAGAGAAGATTCAGACCATCTGAGACACCTAGATGAATGTTTTTAGATTTTGAGGCAATATCGGATGCATCTGAATCCCAAGAAATGCGCGTTTGGGGTGTCCTCTTGTCAATTCCTGGGGAATATCGTGAGCAGGAGGGGTATTGAGGAAACCCGACCCAGCTGACCTCGATCGCAAATGTGCAGAGACCCTCGGCCATTCGGGAGGTCTAACGCTTGGCTGGAAAGATAGCTGCTCTCAGCCAATTCATCTCTAAGATGTCTGACCGATGCAAGCCTTTCTTCCAATACTTGAAGAAAAGCTCTACTGTCATCTGGGGGGAGGAACAGGACAGGGCACTGATAGATCTCAAGCTGTATTTGAGTCACCCATCTATCCTGGCTTCTCCAGCAGAGGGGGAGCGCCTGTATGCCTATTTAGCAGTATCCGAAGTAGCGATCTGCGTCGTACCATTCATCGAGGAAGATGGCAAACAAAAACTAGTGTTTTATATAAGTTGCATGCTCCTAGATGCTGAGACGCGATATAGTGTGGCATAAAAGCTGGTCCTCGCTCTGGTCAACGCTAAAAAGAAACTCCGGCAGTACTTTGAGGCACACTCGATCACCGTGTATACGGATTTCCCCATCCGGCAAATTTTGGCCAAGCCAGACCTATCGGGATGACTGACCAAGTGGGCCATCGAGCTGGGAATATATGACATCGAGTATCGGCCTCGAGCGCCAAAGAAAGGACAAGTCATGGCGGATTTTTTTGGTGGAAATCGAATCCTTCGGCGAGCTGCACGACCCGTTTCAGATGTCTCAACTTCGCCCCTTCAACTTGGACGCTCTACACCGACGGATCCATGAATGCCTCAGGGTCAGGTATCAGGATAGTCCTGTAGACCCCAACGGGTCTCAGAGTTGAGAAGGCATTGAGGCTTGGCTTCTAGGCGACTAACAATGAGGCGAAGTACGAGGCACTGCTGCAAGGCCTTGAGCTGGCTCTGCACTTTGGAGTGGAGAACTTCGCAGTAAAGACCGACTCGCAGTTGATCGTGAGTCAGGTTAGGGGAAACTTTGAAGTAAAAGAACTGAGGTTGCACAGATACTTCTCCAAGGTAACGGGGGCAAAAGCTCGCTTTAGCAATTTCGATATTGAACCGATTCCCAGAGAGATGAACCAGAGGGCCGACGAGCTAGCTAAGAGTGCGTCAATCGGGGGTATGGCCGGAAGCACAGAAGTTCTCCTAGAAGGTGAGAACATGGAGGACCCCCCGCAGAATCCTGCACGCCATGTGTTTGCAACTAGAATTGTTGACGAAGGGTGGATGAAATCCATCACCCAGTATTTGACGTTGGGGAACCTGCCTGCCGAACCCCGAGAAGCAAGGTCAGTAAGATTGAAGGCTGCCAGATACTCGATGGTGGGGGAAAAACTATATAGGAGATCGACAATGGGTCCGATGCTGCGGTGTATAGGTCCCATCGAAGTGCAAAAACTGATGGAGGAAATCCACGAGGGAGTATGCGGCAACCACTCTGGCGGATGTAGCCTCGCCCACAAGGCTCTAACGGCCAGATACTTCTGGCCACACTTGATGACATAGGCAGCCCGATTCGTCAAGAAATGTGATAAGTGCCAGAGGTTCGCCCCAATGAAATGCCAGCCCACGGAGATAGTTCATTCGAACATAACTCCTTGGCCGTTTGCCAAATAGGGTCTGGACATCGTCGGAGAGCTCCCCAAAAGTCTAGGGGAAAGGAGGTATGTCCTGCTGGCCACAGATTACTTCACCAAATGGGTAGAGGCTGAAGCCTACGTGACCGTTAGTAAGGCAGACACGATTAACTTCATCTAGAAGAATATAATCTGTCGATTCGGGATCCAGAAAGAGATACACACCGATCATGGCACACAATTCCAAAATGCTAAGCTCAAGGAGTTGTGCGAGCTGTATGATATAAGGCTCAGTTTCTCTTCCGTGAACTACCCTCAGGGGAACAGCCAAGCAGAGGTAATGAACAAGGCCGTATTCAGCAACATCAAAAAGAACTTGTAGGAGACTAAAGGCAAGTGGTTAGAAGAACTGCCGGCCATTGTGTGGGCCTATCGAATCATGGAGCAGAGGTCGATTGGAAGAACACCATTCGCCATGGTCTACGAATCAGAGGCTGTGATCCCGACCGAGGTTGGCCTCCCGACCTTCCGCTCCGAAGTGGTAAGAGATGCCCCCTTAAATGAATGCCAGCTAAGTCGTAACACAGACCTTTTGGAAGAAATGAGAAACATGGCCCTGGTCCACCTGGCTTCATACCACCAGTAGGCTAGGTCCTACTACGCAAAAAAGGTTAGTGCTTGACGATTTAATGCCGGAGATTGGGTCTTGAAAGTTAGAACAGGGAATTCCTCGAAACTGGACTCCAATTGGATCGGACCCTATAAGGTGATCAAAGCGCTCGACAATGGTGCGTAACATCCTGAAAGAACTCAAGACTGGGAAAATTTGCCGAACACGTGGAACGCTCAGTACTTGAAAAAGTATCACATGTAAGACACATGCATATGATGTAAGACCATGTGAATGCTTATATTATAGAAAAGCTTAAATCCACAACAGGTCAAGTTCCCTTTTTTCCGCATGGATTCATTTTTTGGATTGCTATGGAAAAGGGGTCTGCCCACAGTGGCAGACTCCACGTACTATTCATGCGTGAGACCTATGTGAACGCTTATATTATTAGAAAGCTTAATTTTGAAACAGGTCAGGTCTTCTGCCACACGGAAAAATCATACCGGGTTGCCACGGAAAAGGGTCTGCCCACAGTGGCAAACCCCACGTTTTATTTGCACAGGCAAAAAATCATACCGAGCTGGTACAGAAAAGAGTCTGCATACAGTGGCATACCCCACGCCTCAGTTGCACAGGCAAAAAATCATACCGGGTTACCACGGAAAACGGTCTGTCACAGTTGCGGACCATACACACTATTCGCACCATCAACGATCATACTATGGGAATCACATCGTGCAATAAAATACTTGCTAATGGCCCGAGAAAACGTACGAAGAGGAAAGAGCTGCGCAACTAAAAACTTGCCAGCAGGCCTAGAAAACAATCGTACTATGGGAATCACATCGTGCAATAAAATGCTTGCCGATGGCCTGAGAAAACGTACGAAGAGGAAAGAGCTGCGCAACCAAAAACTTGCTAGCAGACCTGGAAAACGATCGTACTATGGGAATCACATCGTGTAATAAAATGCTTGCCGATGGCCCGAGAAAACGTACGAAGAGGAAAGAGCTACGCAATTAAAAACTTGCCAGCAGACCTCGAAAACGATCGTACTGTGGGGATTATGTCGCTTGTCGACGACCCGAGAAAATGTACAAAGAGGAAAGAACTATACAACCAAAAACTTGCCAGTAGTCCTCAAAACGATCGTACTATGGGAATCACATCGAGCAATAAAACGCTTGCCGATGATCCGAGAAAACGTATGAGGAGAAAAGGTCTGCGTAACCCAAAAGCTTGCCAGCAAACCCCCTAAGGAACATTTTAGCTATATGAAGAGCTAAAGGAAAGCAGGATCGGGATCCACCTGTTGGAAGTGGACCCTCCCTAAGGAACATTTTAGCTATACGAAGAGCTAAAGGAAAGCAGGCTATACCCGGGGGATGGTTTAATTGTGCATGGGCAAGATGTGAACGGATTTGGAGTCTACCCGTTGGAAGTAGTCCAGTACCAGACCAAACATGAAGAGAGAAATTAAGATTAAAGTCTGTTTATTATGTCTTAAAAATACAAAGCGCACGGTCGACAGTGGCACGCGCTCGTAAGCCCTATTTATGGGAGGCAGGTCATGAATAGACTCGCAGGGAGATATCAGAGTGGTAGTGCCCTGTTTGTTCCCAGTAAGAGCCGAGCCCAAGCCTTCTCCTTTACAGCGACGGGTCCAAACAATGGTCAACCAATCCCTGGAGCTGGTTCCGAGCGCTGTCCTATTTGGGGTCGGAGAAGTCCAACCATAGGCGCGGGTCGAACTTTGCCAAAACAAGTCATAACAGAAGTTATACCTCCTTAAAACTGGATGAGCCAAGGCTCACATCCATATCTCAGGAACTAATCTTGTCAGTCATAGCTCGAGGAGGACTCACTAATAGTCCGAAATCGTGTCCATTCGAGTCATTCATAATTATTTATGCAGACGGCTACAACAAGGTTTGACTTTACCCCAGACATGGTCAACAAAGAAAAAGAAAATAGACTAAAGAGAATTGCATTGTTCTTATTATTTATACGGAGGGTTACAACAAGGGCCAACTTTACAAATGTACAAAATTAGGGACCCTAATTACCTCCGGCCAGGGGAGCGCAGCCAGTCCCGGTGCTTGGACCAGCCCCGGTGGAGGGTGGCGTACCAAGGTCAGATTCATCACTGGATAAAATGACCGTACCAGACCCCTCACCAGTTGAGACCCCAAGACCAGGTTGACCGCCAGGGACTTCCGAAATTTGATCTGGCAGACCAGAAATGGGGATAAGCTCTTTGACAACAAAGGTGGATGTAGAGGGCCCATCCTTTTCCGCAGCAAGTATCTTCAGCACGTCAGCGGGATATGTGATGCTGATCCCATCCCCAAGCTGCTGCATGTAGTACTTGACGGAATAGTGGTCTCTGTCGATGCCTTTCTGCTCATCAAACTGGTCTGGCATTACCACCTCAGCGTGGCCTTCAAATTCTCTATTCTCCCAACCAGACTTATAACTTTCTGCAGAAAGGACATCCACCTGCCTCTGGTACCTCGTTTTCAGCTTCTCCGTGTCCACCAGCCTATCCCTCAGCACTGCCAGCCTTAGCTCCGCTTGCCGCTGCGATAAGTCGGCCAAAAAAGTGTTAATGTCAGCAAGGTCCTCACCATATTTGCGAGACATCTCTACATGAGCACCCATCAGATTTTTGTGATCCAAGTAGAGATGTCGATTTACCTCGTTGGACCGATCAAGTCTGCGTTGCAGGGAGGTGGCCTCTAGCTTGGCTTTCGCCTCGACTTTCCTTGCTTCTTTGGCATCATTGATAGCCCTATCACGAGCGATGAAAGCCAGTCCCATCTCTGCCCCTGCGCTTTATAGTTCTTGCCCCTTAACCCTGAGCTCGTTTTAAGCCAGTCTGGTGGCCTCAGATTGAGCAAGCTTGTCAGCCTCCACCTCGACCAGTCTCGCAGCCAGCTCCTCGCGCCTGGTCCTCTCGACACAAGAGCGTGAGCCACTGCGCTACTGACCTTCGCCTCATCGAGGCTTCGATATAAATCAAAGTTAGTCCTCAACTCGGCAAGGGTGGCCTCGTTGCGCTCAGCCAGTGCAGAGTGGGAGTTCAATTCCTCGATCAAATCCCTGACGCGAGAGGAATAGAAAGACCAGATGGCGGCCAGCTACAAGTTAAACGAAAAAAGGAGGGGGGTCAGCATCTAGCAAGGATGCTGAGAAACATAGAGGCAACTGAATGAACCAAACTTGCGCGAAGGTACAGCTGGTGACAAGCTCGACGTTCTTCAAAGAGAGCGCCTCTAGCTCCAGCTCTATGGCTGGACCCTCTCTTTGGGCATTACCCGCGCCTGAGGAACGCGGCTCCGCCCCGCCAACCGTGAGGGCACCCTCTCCCCCTGCTGGGCATGCCTCCGAAGCAGCAGTGGTAGGGACGAAGGAAAGCTGGGCATCACCGAGCGCACTGCCGGTAGTGGCAGAGGGTGGCATATCCTCGGCAGAAGACGCCACAGCGACCCCCGCTATGTCAGCAATTTCGATTGCCGTCCCCCTTGGAGCACCGCCCAAGTGTGATTTTTTGCTCTTGTCTTGACCATTCCCTTCTGACGGGCCACTGCGCGTGGACCTTCTTCTCCTTAGGAGAGTCAGCGTGGCCCCGTCATCATCGCTGTTAGAAGAAGGGGCGACCCTTCTCCTCTTCTCCGCTGGGCCCTCTATTTCTTTGGATGAGCCGGCCTCATGGTGCCGCTTTATTGGGACCATAGGGAGGGAATACAGCCGAGATTTCAACCTCGGAGCCACCCCACTGAGCTCGACGATCTCCCCACCAAGGCGAGCAGCACTCAACCCTGCGCTCGTTTTCAAGCCAGACCCAAGGGAGGAAGAGGTTGGTACAGCAGACCCCTCGGGCAGACTCAGGGGCATCCCCTTGCAATGTACGGCCCGTGTGGCCGGCGTCTCCCTAGACGGAGGTCCGCTTGCTCCGGAGCAGGGGACCACGGGCACTTCATCCTCTGAAGGCACCATGAGACGATGACCGGCGGTTGCCTTGGGGTGACCCTTATGCCCAACAGTACCCCCCTTGATTGGGGAGGGGTCTGCCGATAGGCCCGTCTCAGAACCTGTAAAATACAAGCAACATATTTAGATCACGGTCATAATCCGATCTACGAAGCTCAAGGATGCAGAAATGAACCCACCTCTAGCCCTTTTGGACGGCGGCTTCCTCCCTACAGAGCCTGACATACTCCTCGGCCACGAACCTCACGGCTTCCTCGAGCTCGTGGCTAGTCGGCCCTACTAGGTCGTTGGAGCCCGCCAATTGGCTTGAAGCCGTAACCTGACAATCCACCATGGCGATTCGATCGTGCTCTTCCCAGCATAATCGGTTCAGGGCAGAGGCGTCTAGTCGGCTCCGCAGGTGCTTTGTGATGACCCAGGTGTCCAGAGGAAAGGGAAGATATGAGACCATCCTAGGCATCATATTCGTCACCTGGGGGCTGAGGGCGGCCTGGATGTGCCGGCAGTCCCCAAGAGATCCGAAGATGACGATCCTTTCTAGGCCTTTGAGCCGCCCCGCCGACAAATATAGCTCAAACTTGTTCTCTTCTGCAGAGGCTGCACAAGACAATAACGTGAGCAATAACAGACAAGGAGAACGCGGACCCAAAAATCACGACCTAGCACTTACTCTGCAGGAAAACTAAGGGAATTTGGAAGTGCTCTCCATTCACCCAAGGGGAGCACCACGCCCCTTCAACAGCATATAGCCTAGAGTGGATCCCATTGCTTGTCTGACTTCAGCAAGCCCCAGAAGATGTGACGTCCCGGGAGCGGTTGGAGGTAAAAGGTGGGGTAGGAACTCTTTTAGGGATGAGGGTGAGTTTATAAGCATAAAAGATCACCTCCAGGTCGATATGCAGGTTATAAAGAACTGATAGGGCAGAAAGCCCCATCAGAATCATGACCTCATTTGCATTTAATTATATCGGGTAGATCTCCGTCAAAGCGAAAAATTGGTGGATCAGAGGAGAGAGGGAATCGCAGCCATTCCAGATGTTTTCTCCCCAAAATAATAGACCCTTCGGGGGCAGAGGGACGTAGATACCAGTCCGCGGGGCCCTCAACCCTTTGTAGCATGACTCCGCCAGGGAGGCAGAGCTGTCTTTTCAGCGAATCCAACTCCGAGTTCGCAACGGGGTGCAATTCTTGATCTTGATTTGAGGCCATTGTTCTGGATACGATCGAAAGAGCAAAAGTCTCTAAAGAGGGGGAAGTCGGAAACCCTAGGATTTTACGAGGCTAGAATAATTGAAGATTTTAATAAAGTAGCAAATGAGCATAAATGCGGCTTTTATAGAGGGGGAGCCGAAGAGTTTTTCTGGAAAAAGAGAGAGCAAAGGAGACCGAACAGTCAGAACTTCGAAATTTAAAAACTTTTTATGACATGGGATGGCGTTCCTCCGCGTCGGCAAGGGGGGAGCCACGTGTATCTCCCAAATTGGGAGAATGGAGAAACGATTTCCCTATTTGATAGATACGAGTCCATCAAGTAGGGAAATGGGGGCAGTTGTGGGACCCGTTCCCAAATCATATACCACGTGGACGGTTAAGTGGCAGGACAGGTCACAAACGGGGCCCACCGTCCGACAGGTGTCGATAGTGACTAGCTAAAGGCTACGCGGGTCGAGCGTGATCCCACATCGACCATTGGGCTGTCCGAGGATAGGGCCGAGCTTATCCCAGGCCCTGGATGGACTAGGCCCAGTCTGATTCTTACCTCCACAGTTGGGGGGTCGGAAGCCCCTATGGTCTTCCATCAGAATGCAATGGAAAGCAACTTGCAACTCCAGACCCAGACAGAGCATTTAATACGATCTTGAGTAGGTGTGCGCAGGGGGCAAGCCATCCTGATAGAACGGTGATTTGTCCAAATCTCGCCCCTGACAGAGTTGAGCCATAGGAGACGGCTGAAACCAGGCTACAGCGGTATAGGGGAGATCACAGTAATCTCGGCCCGTGACCTCTGGAAAAAGTTTTGAGGAAAAAGGTACTCAGTCCTGAGATTGAGAACCGGGTGGTTCACAATCTCAAGACTATATATATATGAGCCATACGTCCCCAGAGAGGGGGACATGTACGCATACAAAAAGAAATATTTAAAAGTTTACGAGCAAGAAACAAAAATATACTCATATAGAACTAAATCCTTGCTACCCTGAATCAAAGAAAGACCACTGACTTAAGCATCGGAGAGTCTTTGTAGGTGGCCACCCTCGCCTCTCCGACCCTGCCTGAAGTTCAGAACACTTTAGAATAGCAAGGACACGTGGACAGTTGGAGGATACAGCATCAGCGATTCAGAGACACGTGGATGGCTAGTGAGAAACCGATCCAACACTATACTTACTCCAGCTGTTAAGTTATCCTACTAATATAATAGAGATTTGTGGGCCACATGTACATTTTCTATCTAAGTAGGCGAAAAATATGACAACTCTCGGCAGCGAACAAAATGGCAACTAGGAAAGGGTGCCACTTGGTTAATGCATACCTTACTCCCAGTTTTTTTTTTTTTTTTTTTCAAAATATTTTTTCTTTAAGACTGAAAAAGGCTTCTAATTTTGTCTGCATATTTGGTTTCTTAATAAAAGGATTCAAAGTTTTGTTTTTCCATTTGATAAAATGGAAAGGATTTATAGTTAAAATACGCAAAATAATAGTGTCTGAAAAATTTACGATTCCGAAGGCAATCGAATTCGCGGATTACTTGTTGAAGTTAATAATTTGATTCTATGTTAGGATTGTTTTGACTGATTATGGAGGTGAAAGGGTACATGGGAGGAGAAGATGCCATTGAAGTGATGTATACATAACGACAATAGTCTTGGAAAACGACAATAGAGTAAAATTGAATTTGATTAACTAGGCGCAAGTAGCACTACCAAAATTGAACTGATTAACCCACATTATTCGATAACCATAATTGTTTATATTTTAATTGTCGTGTGGAGTCCACTTTTGAAATAATATGCATTTAATTTAATATTATTCAATTATAATTCTCTGTGCGTATAAGTATAACTAAAAAACAAAAAAAAAAATGCCATGGAATCCACATCAAGAATCACGATTGTTCAATAATTTCTAGTAAATCAAGGTCAAATTGAATAAAGATTGTAAATATCCTCGTTAGCAATTTTGTTATTCTTTATGAAATATGTATTACGTACTCATTTTATTTTGAATTATTTAATGTTAATTAATCTACGTCCAATAAAATTTATGCTCAATCAAATTAAATTAGGTGACCAATATTATTATATTTTTATTTTTATTACACGTATTTTTTTTTGAAGTTAATTGTATTTTTTTAAAGGAAAAAATTAATTGTATTATACATAAATGAAATTTTGATTTTTTTGAAGGAATTACACGTATATTTTTATTTTCATTCAGTCTAACTAAATTAGTGACAAATGTAATTATATTTTTATTTTATTACACGTATTTTTTTAAAGTTAATTGTATTTTTTTTAAAGGCAAAAATTAATTGTATTATACATAAATGAAATTTTGAATTGTTTGAAGGAAAAAAAATGAAATTATGAATTTTCAGTGCATACGTATTTATGCCAAATTTTTACAAGTATATTTCATAAAAGTTCCAAATTATACCGTTAGTCTCATTAGCCTTTTAAGTCTGATTCCGTATTTTGTTAACTATCATAAAGATAACGGATGGGAGAATTAAAATAATAATAGTAATAATCCATTAATATTCTCTTATTTAATCATATCAAATTTATTGATTTCACAAACTTTTTACAAGCACATACCGCACACTAGAACATAAATATCAACCGAAACATGATCACGACCATTACAACATATTATACATGTTATTATTATCCCTTATTTATATACATATGACTCTAGCCATAATGTGCTACACAATTAATATTGCAAGTACACACATGATTAGAATATATATAGAATTAATCTTTCCATATAGGCCGCATTAGGCAATATTATTATTGGTGTTTTTGATCCTCATTTGCTCCAGGAATGACTTTCCATCAAGCTTGCGGCGTGAGAAGAAGTCATTGGCGTACTTTTCCATTCCTATCCTTTTAAATAAAGGTGGATTTTGTGGGCTAACCAAACTAGCCAGTGGTCCAATCTCCGACTCATACGTAGGGTTGAAGAACACAGCACATGAGATCCTCTCTTTGCTTGAGTTCGCAATTACTCGGTGTTCAATGCTTTCGTAAAGTCCGTTGCTCAGAATCTAAAATTAAACACATGCACGTAGTAGTCAATACAATATTCGCAACATGAGAAATAACTATATATATAGGTTGCCATATATACATATTCCTATATATACTAGTTGGAAATTAGATATACTTATTACAACATTATAGTAGAATAAATAATATTCAACCAACTTTTCTTCTTGTCCAATAAAATCTAGATATATATATATCTTATGTAGAAAAACTTCAAAAAATTAATTAATAAACATCCTAGAGAATAAGAAGTATTATTAAAAAAAAAATAAACTCATTGTATATATAAAAAATAACTCAATCTTGGTGGCAATATATAGATTTGTGTATATCATTGCATGTTGGCTATAATTAACCAATATAGATACTAAACCGTACGTGTCCCAATCTCAAATCGATAAGTTCAACTAATAAAAAAAATTGAAGCTCGTTTTAATTTTAGTACTACATATATAATAAAATATATGTATCAATCCACGCTGGTCACTGTTAAAAATAATCTTGTTTAAGCCTATAAGAAGTATTTTAGGCCTATCAACATGAGACCCAATAAGTTGGAGCTAGCCAAAGTGCAAGGCTCATAAAATAAAAAGTCCAAGTCCAAGTCCAAGTCCAAGTCCAAATTGAAGAAGTCTTCTACCTAGAATCTTCTAGTGTTAGCTAGATATTAGTTTTTTGTATGTGAATTATTTGATTACTTAGATTATTATTAGAAGTGTGTAGAAGAAAATATGTGTGGCTTAAGGAGTTTTGTAATTGTTTATTTGTGTGGTTCTCATTATTTTTTATGTAGTATAAATACTCCTCCCTATTTGAGTTCTATGCATCAAGTAAGAAGCAAAGCTTCTAAGAGTGAAGCGAAGAGAGAAAGAAGCATAGTTTCTAGTGAGTGAGTGAGTTTGAATAGTGAAGTTAAGAATTTTTTCTTGTAAAAGTATTTGAGAGAATAATAAAGTTTGTTTTACTTTCCAACAACATTTGTACGAATATTCTTGTAAATTAAAACCAAGATATATATACATATGGGCACCAATCCAGTGTTTTTTTTTTTTTACCTATGCATATGTATCAATTTGGCCAATGAAAATTTAGCATCCACATTTTTTTATTGTAAAAAATAAGAGAGAGAAAGAGCATTAATAATGCACGTCTTTTCATGCATTTCATTATGGCCATTGTGATCCAACGGCTAAAAAAAAAAATACCTATCCATAGGTAAAAAAAAAAAATACCTATCGGATTGGCAACCTATATATACAAATACATAGATATATATATATATATATATATATGAATAATTTTGTGCATTTGGAATCCTTATCGGTTTGATTGGTGAAATTTATAACTACGTGTACATGACTATTATTTCTTTTGAGAGTATTCATATCTTACTCGTGTCAACTACTTATTATTATTACTATGTTTAGAATAATAAACAATTTAAATTAAAAGCTGAAAATGACTGCTAACTGCTTATGTACTAAAAAAATATGTACTATGACTTTAAATTAAGCATACCGTATTTCTTCTATATCCTCTATTGGACTAATTAAATTTTACTAATTGAAGTGGAAAGAGATGATGATCAACTATATAGAAAATTAATTAAACCTCTAGAATATCCCCAACGTTCACGATAAAGGCATCTTGAATGAAGTTCACAGGAATCCAAACTCCATCTTTCTTGATTTGGAGACCATTAATTCCAGTGATCTGGTGCAGAATTGTGATGCCGGTGACGTCGGAGTGAGGTGTCAGGCCGATAACCAGCTCCGGCTGAGGGCATGGAGGATAGTAGTTCATCCTCATTGACCGCATCCCATCTTCAAATAAGTCTTCTATAATTTTTTTCTCTATTTTCAGAGCTTTTGCCAACAACACAAAAAGTGACATGGCAAGCTTTTCCAAGTCCACTAAGTAAGACTCTAGTGTAGTCCTGACAGGATTATAACAGATGATTGATCAAAAAATGAGAATATATATATATATGTGTATTTTTTTTTTTTTTTATATATATATATATGTGAATAGCAATTTGTGATATACAATAAGCATATTTCTAAACGTAAATAAGAATCAAATTAATACACGCATAATTATATAGATTTTTTGAAAAAATATTTCTCCGATATTTATGACAGTAAAAATGCATGATAAATATATGTATATTGGTATTTATGTACCTAAGGGATGAAGGGAGCTCTGGGAAGAGATATGGTTGCTTTTTGGTAATAGGGTTGGTTATCATGTACATCCTATCACCCCAGTCACGCTTTTGGTCATCTGTACGGACTATGCTTCCATAGCCTTTAACATCACCTGGTCTTATCTTGTACTTGAGTTTCTCCGCCAAGGGAAGCTTAAAGAAAGCTTCAATCTCATGATTCAGTTTCTCCAATAGTGAAGGGCTAACTCCATGATTCACCAACTGTATATCAATAATTTTAATTATAAAAAAAACCTATAAATACAATTGATTTTTAACCTATACTAATAAAATATTATGTTAACGTAAATATGTACAAGTTCTCATGTACAAATTATAAATCAAGACTACACAATATATGAAGGAAAAAAAATTGAAAGAACCTGAAAGATGCCCCAATCTTTGCAAGTAGAGTGCAACTTTTCGAGTTCGAAATCTGCGGTTTCAGACAGTAATAAGTTGTTCATGTCGATGGTTGGGATCGTTGGGAAGCTGTGGTTGGCTTTATTGGAGAAAGTTGCAGCAGGCTCTCGATCTGTACGGACATATTTCTGTGGGACACAGACCAAGGGCTTTTTGGCAAGTTCCTGAACGCTCATTAGGGAATGATCGTCGTGAGAAGTCTGAAAACCTAACACGGGTGATGATGATGCCATTTCTTGTTGATTACTTAGTGCTTAAGCAAAAGTGCATGAGAATACTCGGAATGAGTGGATGCTTATATAGAGGTCCGAGAGAGATATATGATCGGAAAAATATTACTATTTATAATAATAATAATAATATAGGGGTTAATTTGTACAAATTAACCCATATATTATTATTATTATAATTATTGTACAATATATTAACATAATCGACTGCTTTACAGGGTCATTAATATCCAGATGAGAAACTGGTTAATTAATTTATATATATATATGGCACCAATCTATGGCACCAATCTAGTAGGAATTTTTTTTTTTACCTACAATTTAGCCATAAAAATTTAATATGTACATTTTTTTATTGTAAAAAATAAGAGAGAGAAAGAGCATTAATAATGCATGTCTTTTCATGCACTTCATTATAACCATTGGATCACTATCTAATGGTGATCTAATGGCTAAAAAAAAAATACCCACCCATAGGTAAAGAAAAAAAAATACCTATTAGATTGGCAACCATATATATATATATATATATATATAGATTTTTAGGTTCTTCTAATATAGTTTCATGCAAGATCATGTATACGTGTTTCAGACAGACGTGTTTCAGATATGATACATATATATATATATATATATATATTGCACGCATATATATATATATATTGATTATAAAGATAATCTAAACTTTTTAGTTTAATTTTCTTCTTTTAAGTTTGAGGTAATTATAGGTATATTTATTCATTAAAAAAGTTAGTTAATTATACAAATAATATATATTCCACAGGGAGAGTTGTAATTTATTTTCCATTGCGGGCTTTAATGGTTAGATAAAATTGTTTCTCCCCCAACTATATAAGATACTCACATGAGCCACCTTCTAAATTACTGTGTATATATATATATATATAGAAAACAAAAAAGATGTCCTAGATCTCATATTTATGTTAACATTTGCTTACACAAAATCATTTCAGAAGTACATATATAAATATTTATATCACATATGCCCTTGATACATGCTTATAGATGAGTCGCTACTAATAATGACTAATAATAATAAAAATAGTAATAATAATAATATCATGGCATGAAATTGGCTTCATATATATCTTATATCCCTGTATATATATGCCCATATATAAAATATTTCATATATATATATATACAAACTAATCATGTATACAAATAATATATGGAGGACGAAGGCATGATATATAGCGTAAATATTTAGTGATTATCATTGGTGATTTTTGTTTTTAAATTTTAGTTACTTGTAAAGATTGAATAGAAATGAATATCTAGTAATTGATTTTGATGGAAAATCACCTCATAAATCAAGTTCACCATTAATTCCGGTGTAATTGAGAAGTCCTGAAACAAATACTGTAACTATATATATATATATATATATATATATATATATATATATATATATATATATATATCGTAGAGATACAACCCACTACTTTTTTGTCATGATATCACTTATCATGATGAGGACGAATCATCATGCATAGTAATCAAACATGGTTTAGACACAGGAAAATTTCATTTTGATGTATGCGCCACAATTTCGGCTGTGCTGGCTAGTTCTTTTGTGGATAAACATGCACTTTATTCACCAAAACATCTTGGTGGAAAATATAATCATCCATGCTTATAATTAGCTAGCATGGCCTTCTGGATCGATCCACATCAACATTACCCAAGTTACTTCAAAAGTGATCACATAAGGCTCTTTATAGATCTCATGTCGGAGGGTTTTTGTATTTTAATTACATATAAAACTCTTTTCTATACTTTTTTATAATTCTTTTTCTTATAATAAGTTAGAACCATAGAAAAACTGGGGATGATTTTCGACACAAGTTCGCAGATAATATTGTTGTCAGCACACTGAACAAACTCAAGTTTGCCAAACTTCTTTATAATTAATACAACATTTACTTTAATTTAGTCTTCAACTAATCCTCAATCTCGACTATTAATAATGAAAAGAAAAATACAAAGGTGGAATAAACTCCAAATGTTACAGTAGTTTCTTGAACAAGTGGTGGTTGCATTTTCATTGATGTTGCTGTCTGCTACTACTTGTCACTTACGGAATTCAGCTTTGACAAATATTATATCACCACATAAAAAACGTGCTTAATTTACACCCCTAAGTTTATTTCTTCCTATAGTTAATTGAAAGTCTGTATGCCCGTGGTTTGACTAAACAATATGATATCCTACTTTATGAATTACTTTTAATTTAGTTCCTTATTTTAATAGGTAATGGATACATCTTGCTTGACTAAATTGTAATCAATCCAGTTATGTTACTATCAACAGAAAAAACCACGTTTCTTTTAATAGATATACTAGAAGTACTTGAATATATGATCTCCAATATTGCACATATTTAATTCATTTGTAGAATGGAAACGTCATCACTGATGGCAAATATTTACCAAACTTTAAGACCATGACACTAAATAAATACAGAAGAGAGTACTTAAGGCTTGATGATGCATATATACATATTTATATTTATAATATTTTTTCTTGTGTTTGGTGAAATTAATGCATCTAATTAAAGGAACAAATCCGCGCGTGAGATCATGTTGTGGTAGTCATCAAGCGTGGTCCAACAAGAGAAAGATATCAGATATATATATATATATATATATATATATATATATATATATATATATATATATCAAAATATTTGTTTGAGTGATTCTTTTGGTTACAACTCAAAACCGGACTAGTGGCAGAATGAGAATTTGGCAAAGATGAAAAATTTCTTGATTTATTTGAAAAACGTCTAAAAAGTTTTAGTTTTATAAAATCGTCCATTTTAAATAAAATGTTTAGAATTTCATCCCGTAAACCTCTCCCACAATTCGTATACACCATTAAATATAGATCAAATAAATACAAAAAAAATGTAAATCAAATATAAGTCCAAGAATCATCATCATCTACATCAAGAATAGACACCAAAATGACATACATGAGTTAACAGACAAAAATAGAATATAGTAATCTTAGTTCAATGCTAAAACAGAACTCAAGCAGTCTAAACACCATAACAACACACTCCAAGCATTACCAAAATAATGAATTAAAGTCAAGATGAGCCCTTACTCCTCTTGATCTCCAAAGTCAGACTGGACACCACCTGAGGAATGGAGGAAGGGAGTGAATATAAAATGCTCAGTAGGAAAAATAATTATCTTGATCGAAAATATTTTTTTTTATGATTGAAAGTTCCTACATGGTTAGTTTAAATCCAAAACACACACACACACATACACACACACACATATATATATATATATATATATATATTTCAAACTAGAAATCCATGTGTATATATATATATATAAAGCAGTATGATCAAAACTATCAATCCATATGCACATAACACAAATCAACCAAAACCTATGAGCTCACATCCTTTCATATGTGAAAACCCATGATGATGGCAAAAAGTGTACTTAACAGCCTGCTTGACATCTAAGCCGATACCCAGAGGAGACACCCATGTGTTGCTTACCAAACTTGGAGGGGCAACCAAATTACCTACACATCCCAAATAGGGACGTAATCAGAAGTAACAAAACCCTGTGCGAGTTTACGGACTCTACAGCAACTGTGGAGCACGTAAAACTACACTATAAACTTACGATACTAACATGGTGCTCATGTATGATCCTATGACAAGTACAACATAAAATTAAAGTGTGAAAATAACTGTACTCTGGTTTTTCATTAAAATAAGCATATTATATTTTTATAGAAAAACGAGCAGCATAACGACCCTATTTTTTTGATAAATAACCTGCATTCAAAAAATCTCCAAATTAATATAGTATATATATAAATATATATATATATATATATATATAATATCATCATAGTCTATCACATATGTTCAAGAAATTCAAAAACCATTTTCGTTCTAATATGTTGAAGAAAATAAGTTTTATTCAAAAAAAGTATAAAACGAAACGTGGGCAATATTTATATCAAACTTTCTCATTTTCCGAGCACAATCCAAAAATGACAACAAAATAACGATCCAACTATCAGATTTAAAAATCAAACTTAAACTACCGGATCGGTGGCACACAAATCGAGGCAAATCTTGGTTGTCTAATTTCGATTTTCGTGCCAGTCACCAAACATAGCCAATATATATATATATATATATATATATATATATATATATCAATCTTTCCAATTTTCCGAGTACAATCCAAAAATGACAATAAAATCACGATCTAACAACCGGATTGAAAAGTTAAACTTAAAATCAAAATATCCAAAAATGACAACTTTTGATTCAAACAGTATAGGATTAATATATATATATATATATATATATATATATATATATATATATATATACATTGACGATCCTTACAATGAGACGATTCCAAAGAGCCTAGTTTGAGGTCAAACGGTGACCATAATCGTCGTCGGTGACAAAAACTCCTCCGTAGCTTCTTCTCCTTCTCCAGCGACAGTGAGCTCCTTAAGCGGTTACAGCTGGTCGGTGTTGGCTTAGGCATAGTGCTGGCGAGCTTTGCCAGTGGTTCTCGCTGTTGGACAATGGCAAGAAACGGCGGCACCACTTTTGGTGGTCTTCGGCCGAGAGGGAACCGAGAGCGCGCGCGCGAGAGAGAGAGAGAGAGAGAGAGAGAGATGGCAGGGTCACGTGGCCCTATTTTAATGAGGACTGTGTAATTTTTAAAAATTTCATAATAGTCCTTAAAATTTCAAATCTTTTTCAAACTAGTCCCTAAAAAATTACAATTTAGTCATTCTGCACAAAACTTTTGCAAATTAATTCCTCTATTATTATATCCGAAAAATTGGTAAAATGTCCAAATTATCTAAAAAAATTTTGGGTTTTACATTCTCTTTTTCTTATGAGGATTTTGTTCCGAAATTCAAAATACAAGTCAAGGCTTACATCACAACATAACTTCTAACTGTAAGTTGAACAAATGAGGGTACTTCTCATACATCTCTGCCTCGAGTTCCTAAGTAGCCTCGTCTTCTTTATGATATTCCCAAAGTAACTTGATAAGTGGAATCTCTCTATTGTGAAGCACCTTCAACTCTCTAGCCAACAAACGAACAGGCTGCTCTTCATAGGACACATCTTCTTAGATCAGTATATCCATAAACCGAACAACATGAGATGGATCTGGCGTGTACTTCTTCAACATTGACAAATGAAACACGTTATGCACGTGTCCTAATTGTGCAGGTAGATTCAAACGATATGCTACTGGTCCAATTTTCCCAGTGATCTCAAAGTGACCAACATACTTTGAAGCAAGCTTACCCTTAACCCTAAACCTTGTCACACCACGCCTTGGAGTCACTTTCAAGAATATAGAATTACTAGTATTGAACTCTACCTCACACCTCTTCGGGTCAGTATAACTCTTTTGGTGACTCTGAATTTCTTTGAGCCTCTCCTAGATATCCTTGATCTTCTCAGTAGTCTCCTTAATTAGTTTAGGTCTAAGAATAACACGCTATTTAGGCTCTGTCCAACATAAAGGTGATCTACACGGCCTCCCATATAACATTTTATATGGAGCCACACCCACACTAGTCTGGTAACTGTTATTGTAAGCAAATTCCACTAAAGGAAGATGATCATCCTAGTTCCCACCAAAGTCTAGTATGCAATAACGTAGCATGTCCTTAAAAATCTGAATTATCCTTTCAGACTGACCATCTGTCTCCGGATGGTGAGCCGTACTAATATCCAACTACGCACCCAATGCTTTCTATAAGGCTTTCCAAAGCTTAGAAGTAAACCTTGGATCTCTGTTAGAGACTATGCTTGAAGGCACACCATACAAGCTTATGATGTTCTCCACATATAGTCTACTGAGCTTAGTAAGTGAGTAGGTCATCCGGATCGGTATAAAGTGAGTACTCTTCGTCAACTGATTGACTACCACCTAAACTGCATCATGCTTCCTTAAGATCTTCGAAAAACTGTTCACAAAGTCCATCGTGATCTTGTCCCACTTCCATTCCAGAATTAACAATGACTGAAGTAACCCAGCTGGCCTCTAGTGTTCAGTCTTGACTTGCTGACAAGTCAAACACTTGGCCACAAAAGTAGTTGCATCCTTCTTCATTCCTTTCCACCAATACTGCCTCTTCAAGTCTTGGTAAATCTTATCACTACCCAGATATACGACAAACCTTAATTTGTGAGCCTCAGTTAGAATGGTTCCTCGAAGATTAGGGCCATCTGCTACAACCAACTTCCCACTAAAAAGCAAAAACCCTTTTCTATGTGTGCTCTAACCATCTAACTATTCACCATTCTGAAGTCGATTCTAGGTTGTCCTCAACTCTCTATCTTGCCGCTAACTCTACTGGATAGTCTAGAGAAGTGATAGTGAAATCACAATGTTACTCAGGCAAGCAACCCTTCATTCTCGATTTACTGCAAGTTATAATCACCAATTGCAACTAAGTTCCTCCAATCTTCAAAAACCAGTACAGCAAGTGTACCACGAGGCTTCCTACTCAGTGCATCAGCTACAACGTTAGCCTTACCAAGATGATACTATAGGTCGAAGTCATAATCTTCCATATACTCAACCTATCTTCGCTATCTCAAGTTTAGATCCTTCTGAGTAAAGAGATACTTTAAACTATTATGATCAGAAAATATGTCGAAATTCATACTATACAAGTAACATCGCCAAATCTTCAATGCAAAGATCACTACTACAAGCTTTGGATCATGGCTGGGATAGTTCTTCTCATGTAGCTTTAACTGACGAGAAGTGTAAGCTACAACCAGACCATTCTGCATCAAGATACATTCCAAACCTATTTTTGAAGTATCGGTATACACCACATAAGGTTTGCTACTATTAGGAACAATAAGAACTGGTGTAATGGACAAACTCTGCTTCAACTTGACAAAAGTTTCTTCACTTTTGTAATCCCAAATAAACTTGATATCCTTCCTGATCAACTTCGTCAAAGGAAAAGCAATCCTCGAGAAATCTTGCACAAAATGGCAGTAGTAGTCTGCCATGTTTCTCGGTCTCTCCTACTCCAGAATAGCTTCTATCTTAGCGAAATCGATTGAAATACTTCAATGAGAAATCACATGCCCCAAAAACTTCACTTTCGACATCCAAAAGTCACACTTTGATTTCTTGGCATACAACTGATAACCTCTTAAGGTCTTAAGTATTATCTCCAGATATTCGGCCTACTCTCCTTGAGTCTTGGAATACACCAAGATGTCGTCGATGAACACAACCAGAAAATGGTCCAAAAACGGCCTGAAGATCTGATTCATGAGATCCACAAATGCTACGGGAGCATTCTCAAACCAAACGGTATCACTAGAAACTTGAAATGACCATATCGAGTTTTGAATGTTGTCTTAGGTATATCTTCATCCCTTATTTTTAACTGATGATAACTGGATCTCAAATCGATCTTGAAGAAGAACCTTGAACCATCGAGTTGATCAAACAACTCGTCTATCCTTGACAAAGGATATTTTTTCTTCACTGTCAATTGATTCAACTTCCTGTAGTCTATTCAGAGTTTCAATGAACCATCAGCTTTCTTCACAAATAAGACAGGAGCACCTCAAGGAGAACTGCTACTACAAATAAAGCCCTTAGAAAGTAGATCGTCCAACTATTCTCTCAAATCATCCATCTCAGCAGGAGCCACATAATAGGCTGGAATAGAAACTAACCGAGCTCCAGGAATTAGTTCAATGCAGAACTCAATCTCTCTATCTAGTGGTAACCCTGGTAGGTCTTCAGAAAATACCTCTGAATACTCACTAACAACCGGAAACTATAGGTCTTGATCGTCTGTCCTCATTTCGCCATCAATGGCAAATAAGTTCTCATAACACTCGAATTTCTTTCTTCCACCCATGCACCATTTCAGAATAGGACTAGGCTTCAACAGACTCATTCTAGCTTGATAGATAATAGGTTGCCTATCACAGGGAAAAAGAGTCACCCGCTTTGTATGACAGTCCATAACGGCTCGATACTTCGACAACTAATCTATGCCGAGTATCACGTCATACTGTTCCATCGACAACACATCAAATCAGCAAAAGCTTTCTATCACTAACCACAACTCGACAAGACTTACATACATTAGAAACATCAGCTACTCCTCCCATATGTGTACCTAACATCAATATATAATCCAAATTAGAAAATTCCAACCCCAACAGTTGAGTAAACAATAAGGATAAGAATGAATAGGATGCACCGGTATCAAACAAAACATGTGCCCAAGAGTGTGAAAGAAGGATCATACCGTCAACAACACATTGATTAATGCGATCCTGAGTGTCGTCTTCCCCAGTAAAAGCATAGGCTTGGCCAGTCACCTTTCATTTCCCCTTGTTACTTCTTCCCTAGCCCAGACGGCTACTGCTAGATCCTGGATCACTATTGACAAATCCACGCCCACCTTGACTCCCTAAGGCCTGAGGAGTCAGAATACTCTGAGTAAAACCCTGAGGGCAGTGCTGATGCAGATAAGGCTGAGGGAAAGTAAAAGTTTGTGAAACACCCTGTGACTGTTACAGCCTTGCTTGAGTGTTCTGATAAGAAATAGAACCTAATTGGCTCTTCTGTGATCCTCCTTGAAAAAGAGGAGATTTCTACAGACGGTTGGGACACTCTTTCTTCCGTTAATCTTGCTGGCCACAAACGAAATATCCTCCATACGGATTGGCTCTACTACCACCTGAAGAAGCACTGCTATTCGAGCTCCCACTGTTCGGAGTACCCTGGGTTAACTACTGCCCTTGGTTCCTTCTGGTGACTTTCTTGTCATTACTTCTCCGCTGGTTCCTCTTGGAATCCAATCCTTCTTCGATGGGTTATGCCTGCTTGGTAGCCACCACAATCTTAGGAAGAGTACGGAAAGTCAGAATGCCAATTCTGTTGAAAATATTTTGATTCAGATGACTCCTGAACTTGGCAACTTGGTACTTCTCACTCGTACTGAGTCTAAGAAAACACTTGCTAACTCAGTAAACTCTATCAGGTACTCATTCACTATTCTATTACCTTGAATCAAAGTCTCAAACTTGTTCACCTCATTCACCGTTCTGTTACCTTGAATCAAAGTCTCAAACTTGTTCACCACTTTATCTTGTTGATCCTCATTGGCATACTAGGCCTTGAAAATTCGTTCAAAGTTTTCTCAAGTTAGATCCACTACATCTTGCATTCGTTCCACTATCTCCCACTAATGAATGGCACTTCCTATTAAATGGGTAAGAGCAAACATAGTCCAAAACTCAATCGGAGTACCAAGGGCCAGAAAATGCCTCTCCATCTCATGTAACCAAGTAATTATCATGAGAGCTCCTGGTCTACCACCAAACTAGCCAGACTGGAGATGCTTAAACTATTGGAGATAATCAGACTGATCTAACTAACGTTCCCTCAGAATTTGAGACTGATAGTCTGGATTGCTCATCTGGGTGAATGCCTACTGTATTGCCTCGATCAGATGAGTGAAATCTGGACGAGAAAGTTCGGCACTTGGCTGGTGCCTTGGAACTCTTCTTAGAAGCATCCTTAAAAGTCTGAAACAATATGCCAAACTGTTAATGCAATAATAATGAATACTTGTCATAAAATCAACTTTAATCTAGTTTAATTGTGATATGTCCGAGCTGTTAAACTCAAAACTCAGATACCATAATTTCTATCATAACCTAAAACCCGAGCTAGTGGCAAAAGAGGAATTTCGCAAAGATGGGAAATTCCTTGATTTATTTGAAAAACGTCTAAAAAGATTTAGTTTTATAAAATAGTTCATTTTAGATACAATATTTGGAATTTCATCCTGTGAACCTTTCCCACACTTCGTATGCACTATTAAATATAGATCGAATAAATACAAAAAAAAAACGTAAATCAAATATAAGTCTAAGTATCGTCATCATCCACGTCGAAAATAGATACCAGAATGGCATACATGAGTTAACAGACAAAAATAAAATGTAGTAATTTTGATTTAATGCTAAAATAGAACCCAAGTAGTCCACACACCATACAACATACTCCAAGCATTACCAAAATAACGAATTACAGTCAAGATGACCCCTTACTTCTCTTGATCTCCAAAGTCAGACTGGACACCACCTGAGGAATGGAGGAAGGGAGTGAATATAAAATGGTCAGTAGAAAAAGTAGTTATCTTGATCGAAATTTTTTTTTTGTGATGGAAAGTTCTTACATGGTTAGTTTAAATCCAAAGCACACACACACACACTCACACACACACATACACACACACACATATATATATATATATATATATATATATATATAAAGTAGTATAATCAAAACCATCAATCCATATGCACATAACACAAATCAACCCAAACCTATGAGCTCACATTCTCTCATCTGTGAAAACCCATAATGATGGCAAAAAGTGTACCTAACAACCTGTTTGACACCTAAGCCGATACCTAGAGGGGACCTCATGTGTTGCTTATCAAACTTAAAGGGGCAACCGAATTGCCTACACATGCCAAATGGGGACGTAATCAGAAGTAACAAAACCCTATGCGGGTTTAGAGACTCTACAACAACGGTGGGGCACGTAAAACCACACTATAAACCCACGATACTAACACGATGCTCATGTATGATCCTATGACACGTGCAACATAGAATTGAAGTGTAAAAATAACCCTACTCTAGTTTTTCAATAAAATAAGTATATTATTTTTTTAGAAAAACGAGCAACATAACAACCCTATTTTTTTGATATACCCAAAATAACCTGCACTTAGAAAATCTCCAAATCAATATAGTGTATATATATATATATATCATACTATCAGAGTCCATCACATATGTTCAAGAAATTCAAAAACCATATTTGTTCTTATATGTTGCAGAAAATATGTTTTATTTGAAAATAGTATAAAACAAAGGTAACCGAATCCCTACTTTACAAGAATAGCGATACCACACTATTAAATCCTCAAGGTGTCGTTGACGATCGTTTGGAGGGTCGAGAATCAATTCCAAGCCCTCGATCGTCTTTTTGCGAAAAACCAACTTCTCAACAGAGCTTTAAATCCATAAATGGACTTTTTCACTGAATTTCTAGCACCCAAAATAGCTAGGTTAGACATATAACTTGTCTAATTCGGATCCAGGACTACACCGGATTGGTGGTATGTGAATCGAGGTAAGTCTTAGCCGTCCAATTTCGATTTTTGTGTTGATCACCAAAAATAAGCAATATATATATATAAATATATATATATATATATATATATTTATATATATCAAACTTTCCCATTTTCTGAGCACAATCCAAAAATGACAACAAAATCACGACGATCTAACGACCCGATTGAAATGTCAAACTTAAACTCAAAATATCCAAAAATAACAACTTTTGATTCAGGTAGTGTGGGGTTAACATATATATACCTTGACGATCCTTATAACGAGACGAATCGAACGAGCCCAATTTAAGGTCAAATGATGGCCATAATCGTTGCCTGTGACAAAATCTCCTCCATGACTTCTTGTCCTTCTACAGTGACGACAAGCTCCTTAGGTGGTTGCAGCTGGTTGGTGTCGGCTCAGGCATAGTGCTGGCGAGCTCCACCAGTGGTTCCCACGGCTGAACGACGGCGAGAGGCAGCGGTGTCTCCTTTAGTGGTCTTCGGCTGAGAGTGAACCGAGAGCGAGAGAGAGAGCATCAAGGGGAGGGGGAAGAGAGAAAGAAAAATGATAGGATCACATGGCCCTATTTTAATAGGGACTGTGTAATTTAAAAATTGCACAATAGTCTCTAAAATTTCAAATCTCTTTTAAACTCGTATCCTAAAAATTATAATTTAGTCATTCTGTACAAAAATTTTGCAAATTAATCTCTCCATTATTATATCTGAAAAATTGGTAAAATATCCAAATTACCCTTGAAAATTATGGACTTTTACACTTTTGTTCTTTTTTGCTTTTATTTTATTTTCTTGGTTGCTTTTTCAATTGAAAACCCATTTTGTCAATGCTTCGTGTAAGATATAGTATTTTCTCTTCAATTGTATTCATATTTATAAATTTTAATAACTGAAAATAATATTAAACTCTATCTTAACCGTTTCTTGTTTGACGGGATCAAGAAACTATTAGAAGTTAAAAATTATCGTTAAAAAATGTCAGCATTTGTTTAATTATTCCGAATATGACTACATACATGCCTATAAGTTTTATCATATACTTTTCTCAATATATACTTGAATTCTATAATTTTCCGCTTTAAATATCTCTCTCTCTATATATATATATATATTTCCTCACATTGGTCCATTAAACTTTTCTTAACTGATGGAAGGACTCCATATATATAGGTATGAAATTAATCATTAGAAATGTAAAGATGTAATTTTCATTAAAGTTAAATTTAGCTTTCATGATAATCTCAATGAAAAATTTGGAGAGAAACGCCGAGATCACAATATATATTCAGTATCGCAAATAGTATTGTGGAGTTGGGACTTGATAATTATGGACTTAGTATAGGTATGCCAATTAACTATCAAAACATGGAAAATTGTCTTTCGTATTTCTGTCGAAAAAGGGGCAGAGAACAAATATAAAAAACTCGCACATATATACCATCCAACTAGATTGGCACAATTACCAAACTCCCTAAATTCATTAATAAACTTACACAGCATAATATTTGTACAAGGCAATAGATAAAAGTCTAGAAACATAAAACCAAAATAGCCTTGGGAAATAATCTAGAATGGCCAAACAACGAGCGTGCAACTCATGAGAAAGCAAGCATCATTCCCTAAATACATTGTTAAAACCCTTAAATTAAGAGTAAAATTCAGTGGGAAAAAAACTCCAGAAGAATATTAAAAAAAAAAAAAATAACTAAGACGGTATAAAGTCCTTCAAGAGGAATCATATATAATCTGTATGCATGTCATATGCCAAATGATGTATGATCGCAGCTGGGGTACTCGACTAAAATTGTTTAAAGGTAGATACTAGATATCTATAGCTCTCCAAGAAAGAATGAATTCTCACAAATATACTTTTGATAAGAATATTCCAATCGATACTGAAAACTATAATTAAAGTGTTGTAATTGTTGCAAGTTTTGAACTGAAAACTATACATATTACCGAGTCAATATATATCTATGGCTACATAAATGTTTTCTCTAAAACTCATGTAAGGTTTAATAGATGTAATCATTTTAATTTACTAACGAATTCAAATTTCCTTATCCAAACGGATAATATTTGGGATACCATCTATGATCGCATTTTATTAATACCAACTTATGTGAGAAGTAATTACAGCATTAAATTGGTGAAAATTAATCACACTATTAGTGATGAGTTCTAATTTACCAATATTAAACACGATAAATCACGTGTCACGTCACATTGTATTAATTAGGGCTAGCAGGTAGCACTATCCTATCGAAATTAATTATGGCTAAGCACCCTATCCAACTTAATTAGGGATCGCATGTAGATTATCCTCAACCACTATATATATATATATATATGTATATATCTATATACTAATTAAGGCTAGGGTTCCGTTCTTAAATATTTAAGGCATAAAAACTATTATCTATCAAATATCAACGAAGATGAGACTTCATGATATTGACTCTAACTAGAAGTACGTGTAATACATCCATTGCACAACTCTGACAGAGATTCCATTTTTGATTTATTTCTGTGTCTACAGGCCATAGTCAACTAGAGATATATATATGGTAACATTGACCTTTAATTTTCAGATCCATAATCAAGAGCCCTTGACCAAAATGATCTGTGGAAAGGGGAACGAAACACTCTTTATAAGGGTGTGGATACCTTTCCCTATCAGACGCGTTTTGAAAACCGTGAACTGCGGAGGGCGGTTTGGCCCAAGTGGCAAAGCGGACAATATCTGCTAGCGGGATTCTTGGGCTGTCTCAGATGGTATCAGAGCCGGTTCCCGAGTCGATGGTCAGCGGGGACGCTGAACCCTTAAGGGAGGGGGATTGTGAAATCCCACATCGGCTGGAAAGGGGAACGAAGTACTCTTTATAAGGGTGTGGATACCTTTCCCTATCAGACGCGTTTTGAAAACCGTGAGGTGCGGAGGGCGGTTTGGCCCAAGTGGCAAAGCGGACAATATCTGCTAGCGGGATTCTTGGGCTGTTACATGATCAGAGACAAATATTTGGAGTGTAGCTGTTGGAATAAATTAAGATGATGATCATAACGTCAAATAATATATACCATTAGTAAGTACACAATAATTTAAGGTTTAAGACTCTTTCTCCGATTCTATTAACCTTATTTAAGTCATTGTAAAAGTTAGTTGATCAGTTATGATTTAGAACATAAAACTTCTAATATATATATATATATATACATGTACACATTTGCTTTAGCGGTATTTTGATGACTTTTCCTTGCATTTCTATCAATAAGTTTAACTTTTCGTAGAACTGAAATGCATTACTTTCTTCCCCTCAAATTAATTATGTACATTTCACTTAAGGGATTATAATAAAAGTTATATCCCTAGCTAACACATTGCATGCAATTTGGTTTCTGATAATAGAAAATATTATATCATATATAATTAAATTCAATTTGCATACAAATTTCACTCGCATCTGGCAAAAATTTGGTGACCAAAAGTTAATTTTCTCAGAATGCAATTTCACACAGGTGGATTTTGAAACTAATAAAGGTAAAAATTGCCTTTACAGAGTAAAAACAACAGTTCCATGTAAATTGAAATCACATTTTTATATTTATGCTATTATCAAAAGCTGGAGGTAAAGCGTAATTTGGTGAAATTTAGACGGGTTTTTTTAGTTGACTTTTTCTAGCACGGTACGCACTCTATGTATATTTTTCTCTGTTTTTTTTTTTTTCAATAAAAGTAAACTCTCATTTATTTTAATAACAAATCTGACTAATACAAATATTGAACTACGAATCATCTATTAGAGTAAATATTCAATCACAAGATATATTTTTCTCATATTTAATAGTACGTACGTAGAAGTACTATGTGTCAATTATTAGAGCTTAATTTCATGATCTCTCGTAGAAGTACTATGTGTCAATTATTAGAGCTTAATTTCATGATCTCTAGTAGGGTCGTCTAAATCTCAGTGCCCTGTCTTTTGCTCCAGAATGCCATTCTCACTGATTATTCAAATGAAGTTTAGGTAACTCACTCCACTTTCGATGGTGGCGACTCGTCCGTAAAATCTTGAAGAATATTTTTGAACGGGATTAGAGCTCTTATAATCACGCCCAAAGAAGATAGCCACAGTGGTCGCCCCCTCCTTTGCTTTTAGTTATTAAAAAAAAAAGTCCTTTTATGTTTGCACGTTGTCTACCTAGCACTTCCATATAAGAATGACAAAAGACCATGGTTCTTCTAGCTTAACAATAACCTATATTTTTTACTCAAATAAAACAAAAAAAAAACCAATAACCTTTATTTTCCTCTCAATTCCTCGTTTAGAAGGGCCAGTCTATGTATATATGCTATGTTTATATTTTAGGGATCTATCAAGACTCTGGTGATGAAAAATATTTATTTATAAATATGTTTTGACTCTGGTGATGAAAAATATTTATTTATAAATATGTTAAAAACTAACTCTTATGATCATGTCACACATTTAAAATTACTTATATATGCTATTTCTTAACAAACCCTAAAATACATTATTCTTTAATAAATCTCAAATAACTTTTGTCATCACTGCCATATATAATATCCTGCCACCACAACTGATCTTGATCATGCATATACCTCTATTCGATTGCAGTTGAAATTTTTTGATTAAATTTGACCATCAATCTCAACTGTTTCAACTGGTAGCTCAATTCTAGTCAATAAAATTTCGACACTGGTCAAATATGGTCGGCTGCTTTCCTAGTGTTGCCTGCTTCACTTTTGTCTTTTTCAACATGTTCAAATTTTTTTGACTAGATCGATATGTGGGTAATTCTAAAATTTAGTTTTTTTTCAAATAAAAGTCCTAATTTTGTGTTAGATGTATAAAGCCTAGCTAATTATAGCAACAAATATTGTTTAAGATGAAATATCTTGCACTCACATGGGGATTAACCTTCCTAAATTTTATAAGGACAAAATTGTAATTTTATGGACTAGTGGCAATCTCGTAATATTGAATTTTTGAGTATTTAATTAAAAATATCGGGGATGAATAAAGCCACATTTAGGGTGAAAATGTAAAGTTTTTTAGAAAGAATAGACTAACTTTAAAAGTTCTTTTAAAAATTGTGGCCAAAGTAGAATTTTTAAAAGTTTTTTGGTTAAACCAATGGCTGACATTCGTCCCACTACCAATAGTTTCCAAAATTACTAATAAATACCTCAACTTTCCACTTCTTTTTCATGGAAATCTCCAAACACTTTTTCTTTGCCATTGTTCATCCGAAGTCGATCCAACCACCGAGCTGCCCCACGCGCCACCTCACGCCCTTGACCAGTCTCTGACAAGTCGATGCCCACCGTCCTAGCGCGATTTTGCCACTAGCAAGCGAGCTAGAAGCTCCCAAAGATAATGCCAACAAATTGATTTTCTAGCCATATACTTATCATCCAATGTTCGTTCGGCATATCGCCAGTGCCGTTCGCTTCATCTCAATGCCATCGTCCATTTCTGACTACCCACAACTGCTAACTCAACTCTAGTGAGAAACTCATCACTGTCATAATATTTTAATATTAAATTTGTTATATATTGTAATTATTTAGGAAATGAATTATTTAGCCTAAGAAAATTATACCACGTTAAATAGAAGGTTGAGAGAGAATAATCATGATTTTGAAGTGTTAAAATAGTATCCGAAAGTGTGTTAATTTTAGAAATAAAAAGTTACTTTTTTTCTAAATATTTCCAAAAGTGGTATTATTATAATTTTCAAATTTTTGATTTTAAATAATGATCGGAACCTTGAAACTGAATTCTGATTTCGAGCTTGGACTTAGTGAGGTCGAAAGGTGAATTTTGATATAAAATATCACTCTGTTATAAAGTTATACAAAAATCGAGAAAATAACTTGTGAATAGTATCATTTTATGTGCCACTAGTCGGTCCCGCACTGGGACCAATTTTCGATAAACTAAATGTCTAACCCAATATTTTTGGGTGCTCTGAATTCAGTGGTGATATCCTTTTATCAGTCTGAGACTTCGTTTGGAAATCCATTTTTTCGAGTGAATGTGTCAGGATTCGGAAGCTACTGTTTGAGTAACTAGGTGACCAATAGAAGACTTTTCTAGCGTCGCTAGCTCTATATAGCTACCATCTTGAGGTAGGAGATTCAATTGCTTTATTTTCTATTTTTTTCACAAAAATTAGAGTATGAGAAAAGTGAAATTTTATGATTTTATTAAATTAAATATATTATTTGAATAATTATTTTAGTGAACTGAGAATTTGTGAATTATTTTGGAATGTTCTAGATATTTTACATGTGATTTTATACAAGTTTTATTTATGGGATTTGATAAAATCATCGGCACTATATTGTCAGATTTTTAAAGTACAAAATGGATGTTTATTTAAAAATTAGAACACGTTAGAATGTTACTGTGTGATTATTTATATTGCCTTTTATATTGCACAAACCATAAGATTAAACATGAGGTCCATCTTAGGCATTGTTGTATTTAGTGGGTGACTAGTCTCCTTGCCCTAGGTGAGAGCCCATAAATCTACACGGAGTTTTCTAATTACCTCTTTTCAGTAGGCATAGATATATGGATGTCCTTTCTATTTTCTGGGATTATATATCAGACACAGAGTACTTAGTACATATAGTACGAGCTACTCTAGTTCGTGATGAGAGGGTGTGAGTTTATGGAATTGGTTGATTTGTGATATGTGCACTATAGATTATTTATCTAATTTCTCGTTATTGACTTTGAATATGATTTATGTTGACGAATTAAATTCACTTTTGATAAGATATTCTGTGAACTATTTTCAGAACAGCTAACCATGCAGGGATTTTAGTATCCAATGTTTTTTTTTTTTAAAAAAAAAGGGTAATTGGATATCTTAATAGCCATTTCATGCTCTTCTCTCTACTTTCCTATCAGGTTGTACTCAGGGTAACTTCGAAAGTTCAGGAGATGGTCAGTAAGAAGCTACTTATCTTTTAACTAGTTAGTAAGTATGTAAGATAGTACTGCTTATTTTCTTAGCTTGTATTAATAATTAAGGGTCCGTATCACGGACTCGATATGTATAACTATTATGCTGAATTATAAGTCTTCTGATAATGATGTTTGGTTTATTTTTATAAATTTTCTTAACAATCGACGTCTAATGGTGATTACAAAAGTATAAGAATTTTAATATTAAAATTATTTTAAAAAATTTATAAAAATAACTTTTGAATTTCTATTTATGAAATTTTCTTTTTGCCACTGGTCCAGGGTTCGGGTCATGACAAGTGGGAGGAGCAGGAGGGCAAAGTCTCTCAAATAAATTAAATTTCACTAACAAGATTATATTACTAAGGAGTATAATTTTTTGGGATTCTATACACGTCTTTCAGTTATCCTGATTTTGTTTTCTCTATATAAAGATTATTAGGATGCCAAGGTTGGGTAAGTCAGATAAGAGGTTGGGTAAGATAGATAAAAGAGAATACACAGAGTTTGAGAGGCGTAAGGTGTGAGGCTTCTTGTAATCTTTTTTCTTCATCATAGCATGAAAATTTATAACTCACTATAAAAATCTTACTTTTAGTGACAATAAAGATTGTGGCAAAAAATAAAATATTCATGTCTAAAAGAATATTATTATCCTTATGTCATGACTGAAAAGTCTGTGACTGAAAATTTAAATTATTATCCTTATATCATGGCTACAAGGTCCATGATTAAACATTTTAGTTATAAAAATGATAATTTGGTACTTTTAGTCACAATAAGTTTCATTATTATATATAAAAGGTTGTGAGAAAATACATTAACTACAATGTGTAGCTAAATATTACTTTTTTACTCACGAGAAGTTACTAATTGTGACTAAATATCACTTTTTAGTCACAAACATTTGTTGCGACTAAAAGTTTGTCATTAGATGGTGAGTTTTTTGTAATGGTGATGAAAGTGAACGTAACTCACATGTTGAAAGTAAACCTATATAAACTTGTACGCATTTGCTTGGCTTTTTCTTTTTTTTTTTGTTTATATATCGCTCTTGGTAGCAAAGGTTAATTAGGCACGTTAATCCTCAATATTTTCTAAGTGATCTATAATGTATCCCTTTTTTCATCAAATACTTTAAAATAAAGACAAAATTGATCATAATTGATTCCTTCCTCCCTTTTTTTAAATTCATTTTCTTTTAAAATTTGTGATGAAGAAAATATAAATTATAAATCATTTATAAAATTAGAATTTTGCTTATAATATACAAATACGTAGAGGGGCGCACGGAATCTTTCTCTACGGGCAAGTACTCGTCACACCTCAACTATAATTTATACTTTTTTTTTTTTTTCGCTTGTGCAGATTTTGTTCAATAGTTTCTGCATAATTATTTGCATACAAGACCGGTTGCAGCTTTTATATTTTTCAAGTAACTCCGACATTTCCATCTCATATTCTGCTGCCTGGCCCGAATATATATGAAAGGGATTCTTGGAAAGGGATGATCAGAGTCGTCAAAAGTTTGATCAAGTACTGGATCATTATCAGCTATGTACTTCATCTTCATGTTCCACATTACGCCTAACATAGAGTTGTAGGGTATCATTGATCTTGGGCTTTTTGCTGATAAGCTCCTGAATGCTAAATAATGATGAGCCAGAAGTACTAGCACTCGTTTTTTTTTTTTTTTTTTTTTTTGGCAATATCAGACGCAAAGAGTCCATATTTTCTATTCTTGCAGTATAGTACTAATCTGTGGCTCTTTAAGTTCTGGGGAAAGCAGATTTGACTATTTTTTATTTATAATAATCAATAAGTGTGACATAATGAATGATACGTATATGTATATTTCATGACGGATAATGCATTTGGGCCTATCTAGATTATTATATATATTTATATATACATCGACTTGCATAACGATATCATTGAAATTATAACTACAATGTAGGTAGTAGAAGATCGATCGAACTTCGATCTTTTCCTTAAGAAAATATAAAGCAGCAGAGCTCGTAATCGATCTTTTATACGTTGTTTGTGCATTAGTTAATTTCATGAACACTTTCAAATAAAAAAAAAAATCATTAACTAATTCAATTCTGATCATTGAATATAATTGTTGGTAAAAAGATCTACGGGGTCTTCATGCCCCTAGTTATAATTTTGCTTAAAATGCATTTCTTACATGGGCCTTTTTAGTCTCAAAGAAAATCAAGTTGCGGATCTCACAAAATCATTGCATAGCGCATCACATTCTTATCTTGGGGGGCTTTGTTTATTGCTTAGTTGCTCGGGATGTGGTTGCCATATGTATTATTGCTTTCATTGTTAGGAAAATATGCTTTTTTTTTTTCTGACTAGAATTTTCTACGCTGTTTTTTTTTTTTTAGTTTGGTTTTTATTATTTTGGGTTTTTTTAGCCAGGTTTCAAGAATGTATATTTAAGATGTTTCTCTATCCGACTCCATTATTGTGGTTATTTTTTGTTTGCCCCTGTTTTCCTTGATACTCTTCCTCGAAGTTTGGCTGCTTTACTTTGTTCCCTTTTTCTTTAAAAAAACAAAGAAGAAAAAACACTTATATGATTCTCACATACTCACGTCCCACAAACTAATTATAGCTTAATTAATTATTCATCATACCGATTTTTTAATTAATTTTGAGGTCCAAAATTCAAATTATCCGTCGCTTTGATAAACAAGGGAAAATTGCATTAACAATATTAGATATACATCATATTGCTAACAATCGCACACAAATATGAAAAACGTGAAGTTCACTTATAAAATTTACTTGAGGAACCCACACAACTTTGTTAGTCCCTTTGTGCTAGCACCAATGCTCCCCCCATTTTTCCAAATATAATTAAAGGTATTACATATGGTACCCGTCAAACCGGGGAAAAGAAAAAGTATTACATAAGGGAGTTATACTTTTGTAGAACACGTACATGGTTTATATATTATATTATGTGTAAAAAAATTTATAAGGACGACAAGGATATAACTGACGTTATTAAACTGTTTAATTCTTTAAACGATTGAATAACCCCTTGATCACGTCGAGTTAAAATACACGTGTGATGTTGTTAGACGTTATTTTCAGATGATACAATTGCTATATTTTGAAGGAAAAGATTTCTTCGGTAACAAGTCTACTAATTAAACGTGATTATTTTGATCACTAAGTTTTTATTTATTAGTTTGACCTTTTAAAAAGAAAATCATGTCTGTGATATTCGGACATATGCAACCTTGTCAAGCAAAAAATACTACTTGTTATATTGTTCATAAATGGCATGGTCCTTTTTCTATTTGGAGTACATAATGTATTTAAATTGCAAATTGGCAATGTGAACCAATATTGATTTCTTGTAAGTATGTGACTTGATGCAGTGCTTCGTTTAATTACTCTTAGTCCCGCCGCCACGGTCTAAATATTTAGTTAGAATATGGGATACGACATTATGGCCCACATATAGTTTGTTCTTTTCTCACAAATTTTATCATTTTGTTTTGGAAATTTACAAAATCATGATGAACTAAGATTTCAAATTGTTTGCGAAATTATAAACGTCTCCCTTTATTAATTTTTCAGAAATAAGAAAGAAGAGTTGCTCATTATTCGTTTTCACTAATTAAAGTTGATTAATTTTGTTAACCAATTTCGCATGCAGCTTAAATTCTTACACTAAGAGAGTTTTTACTAGAGTACTATGTAGCAAAAACTCTCTTATTATTAAGAATAATTAGAAAACTCTTTTATTAATTAGCTACGAGGACTAGCTAGAGAGAAAAACCTAAAGTGCGAGCCAGGCCAGACACCAGGATTTTTAATTTATTTATTTATACAAAACACTAGGATTTTGCTCGTTGATAAACCAAATAAAATGCTCCAAAGACATGCATGCTCTAAATCTGTCAGGATATACAGAGAAGTTATTTAAAACATTTTTGCCCTGAGGTAAGTTAGTGATCATAGTCCTATAAGATTGGTCTAACCATGTGGATGGAAAGTGAAACAATAAAAACCAAGTCCCACTAATGATAATTTAAATTTTTGGCCCCAGGTGTTTCTCTTTTGATAACTAGTGGGCATTGATGTTAGGGTTTTGTTATCATGTGTTGAGATGTTAATGCCTTGAAAATAATTGATGTTCAATATACGTGGAAGTAAAATATTTAAATAAATGATACAAGAGCAACGTTCAAAGCTAACGAAAAGGCATAATTAGTATAATAAACTACACGACTAGAAATGCATAGACAACAAATTAGTATTACAACATAAAAGAACCAATTAATAATGATGTACAGTCAAATGAATGTAATTATGTAAGAGATCTTGATTAATTGCTTAAAAATTTTGATTTTTTTTATAAGGAAATACAAATCTAGATTTTGAAACAAAATTAAATATACTTGTTGATGCAATGAATTCAGGCATCTCTTAATAAGCCGCTAGTTGATTTTGACTTATTGTTATTTTCTAAATTTCAAATTGATCATTCTTCTATCAACAATTTATTTGGAAAGAGTACCTACTTATTTATTTTTTTCGTAATTTGGATTTTAAAAGTGAACGAAGGTGGAGAGCAAAGATTTTCTCAAAATGTTATTTTTGAAGAACTCAATTAAGAAATAAGAAAAGCAAATTAGAACACACGTATTTATCGTGGAAAATCACGAAAAGAATCACGGGTGGAGGAAAAATATCACTATATCAAAAATATGATATAAAGGTGAGTCTTTTACATAATAAAGTCAAATATATAAAACCCTAAAATATATATATATATTTATAGGTTGTCAATTCAATAAATATTTTTTTTCTTTATCTATGAGTAAGTATTTTTTCTTTAGCTGTTAGATCACCATCTAATAGTGATCCAATGACTATAATGAAGTGCATAAAAAAACGTGTATCATTAATGTTCTCTTTTTTTTTTATTTTTTACAATAAAAAAAATTTACATGCTAAATTTTCATTGGTCAAATTGATACATAAAAAATGCCTATATATATATTTATATAAAAAAGTCCATATTACAATTACAAGAGTTTTGTCTTTGCATCCCTATATATATATATATATTTATATAAAAAAGTCCATATTACAATTACAAGAGTTTTGTCTTTGCATCCCCAGTGTATAGACAAAAGAGGTCCATCTTACAAGAGTTTTGTCTTTGCATCCCCAATATATATACAGACAAAAGAGGTCCATATTACGAGAGTTTTGTCTTTGCATTCCCAATGATACCCGATCCCACATAATTACAAAACCACTATATATATACAGACAAAAGAGGTCCATATTACGAGAGTTTTGTCTTTGCATCCCCAATGATACCCCGATCCCACGTAATAACAAAACCACTATATATATATATATATATTTATATTTCGCACGAGTGGTTTGAGTTGGACCAAACAAAATTCGGGTGATCAAACTTTAACAATCTCTATCATAATATTTAGAAGGATATAGGAAAGCTCTTATAAACTTCTCCAACGTATAATTAAGCTCAACCACTATACATAAAGGTACTTTGTGAAAGAAATCTCACGATGAAATTTTTCTAGAAATAATTGAAGTAAAAGTTAATAATTTCATTTATCCTTATTCAGTGGTCCGCGCTACTTCAAGGGACTGACCTTCAGATAATCGAACTATGCCATTTCCGTTGATATATTTGAAATCAGAAAACAAGAAAAAAAAAATCGACAATATCAAGAAAAAAGGAAAAAGAAATAAAGAAAATAAGACAGAACAAACAGAATACAACATAAAATATACAGCATTGTTTTTAAGCAAAAACTACAACAACATTTGAAAACGATGAATGTATAGCTTGCAAACGGCGAAAGTTAATAACTTGACACTAGAAAAAAAGATAAAAACCAATAAAACGACATATAAATTCAAGGACGACTTAACCATAAACGACAACAACCCATAACCGAAAAGGGGAAAATGGAAAACAACGACAGATTCAAAACTTCAAGAACGGATAAAGAAGACCACAACAATAGAAACGACAATTTAATTACAAAATAAAAAGTCTACGACAACAGAAAAAAAAAAAACCTAGAAACAATGACAACAACAAAAACCTGGAAAGATCTATAACTTGAAACGGCAAATGAATTATGAACATTGGGCAACATAAAAATTGGAGAAAGACGACACAAATCGAGGACGTTAAAATAATAACGACAATCACCAGCAATAACAACAAAACTATATATCGGATACTCCTTTTTGTTTAGGATTACGATAAAAACCATATATATATATATATATATATATATATATAATATCTTGAAAAACGAAAACTATCTTTTCAAAAAAAGGAAAAAAAAAAAACGAAACCTATCATAAACCACATAATTTAAAGACGACGATAAAATGGAAAAACGACGCAAAACTATAAAACAGCATCTACATGAAAACCAACAAAATGGCTACAAGAAACAGGCGAACCTGGTTTTGCTTGTTTTAAGTTCCAAGTTCAACCATTAGCCAAAATAACAGTTCTAATTCGGGTTGTACATCTGATGAGATCTGATGGTTTATTTATTTATTTATTTATTTATTTTTATTTTTTATCACTTACAACCTAAAAAGTTAAGGAGCGTGTTATTATATAAACTAAAAAGTTATTAGGAGCAATATGTTATACTTGTAACTTAGCAACTATCCACGCATCATAATTCGATCCAAAATTTGAACAGAGTTTATCGTTCAGGCCGATGCTACGTAGTACATTGGAAGTTTCGCGGGGACTTGGTTGTATAAACTAATACTAATGTTCGAGGATCGCATATATGTAGATGATAGAGAACTAAACTCAAGAACCTCTTACGACTTTAGCCCTAATGTGTGATAAAAGAGTACTTTTTCCAACTAAGTACACTCCTATATATGCTACCTCTTATGACTTTGACTACTTTTTTATTTTATTAGTTTTACGGTTTTACCTGTTTAACGGGAAATCATGATATCTGGACATATATATGCTACCTCTTCAATATATTTTCGGCTAAAAAGAAGAGGAAAGGAAACGAAAAACTACGTTTAATAAACTTATAAGCATATAAACAGCAACAAATCTAGAAAATTTTATGTAGTCAAAGCTTTTTTTTTTTTTTCTAATTTATGTGGTCTTTTTCTAGATAACTTTTGAGTAATAGATTTAGAAAATTTTATGTAGTCGGAGATTGATTTTATTTTATTTTATTTTTTGTGTAAAAGATATGTCATTTTATTAGTCAAAAGAGTCAACTCTAACAATGGAAAAAAATTCATAAAAGCGAAAAGATATCTCTTATAAAGCATGTACTTTCTCCTTGGTTATCAGTTCAATACCATGATTTCGCTGTTTATTAATTTGTTATTAGTAATATATTTTTGCATCAAATCGGTTATTATCAATTGATGATAGGATTTCTTCTTTTGCATCAAATCGGTTAGTAAAATAACGGTACGTGTTAATGCTTTGTTTACTCTTTTCCCTTGAGAAGGTCCATGGTAATTAATGAGGGTTACACTTACGAAATGATCGTAGCATGTAGCTTGAACACATTTTATTTATTTTTTTTTTGTATTCTACCAACTTTATCATTTTGTTTTAAAAATCAGGAATTAATTAAGAATTCAAACTGTTCGCAAAATGCACATGTATCTCCACATCTCGACAAATTTTAGAACAATAGAAGAGAGAGAGAGAGAAAGAGCTTTGACTCGTCTTAACTAAAATGAAAAAAAAAAAAAAAAAGTTGCCAATATCTCTTTGCATATGTGAGAGAGTTTTTCATGACCTAGTTAGAAAATTAGTTAGTAAACTCTAGATGAAGAGGGAGAAAAAAAGGCTGCCAAAAACTATACGAAAATTAATCATTGATAAGAGATGAACCATGCAGTACTGTAACTTATAGATTTCCATAATCGATATGTCTCCCTAAGCAGCTAAGCTAGAAACAAGAATTTGACTTCAAAGAAACTTTGGATTTGACGCTCATCTATAAACTTCATCAACTTAGCCAGGTGATACTTTGATGACAATCCATGATGTACTTCAAGATTATTTTAGAAACATTAATGTGGAAAATTGTAGATTAAGACTCTTTATTTCTATACGTCAAACTTGAACTTGACAGCAGCATTGTCCAACCCACAGCCTTTTGAAAAAGACAATGCGGCTGCCAAGTGCCTACCACGTTTCTAATATAATTTGGTCAAGAGATCTAATAATTAATACAAAGGATTTTGCTCAGTGATAAACTAAATAATTAAAAAGCTAAAAGTCTATCAGGACCGAAGCTCATTGATGTAACTCTCTGAACCTAATCAAATTAAAACATGTTTCCCGTGAGGTTTGTTATAAGTGATTCTAGACTTAAGATTGGTCAAACCATGTGGGATGGAAAATGAAACGATGTACACCAAGTTTCTCTATGAAAATTTGAACTTTTCGGGTCCTAAGTTCTATTTTGAGCACGTGAATGGGGGCATTGATGCTGTGGTTTGGTTAGTACTAAATCAGATGAATTCTGAAGCCTTGGAATATAATTAATGTCATAATTGATGTAAGAAGCAAATGTTCAAAGCTAAAGAAGAGACAATGGTTGGCTTAAATAACTTCACATATGGGTAGAAATTCAGATACCGTAAATAATAATCTGAGGCTCCATTTGGAACCTGAATTTTAGAGGAAAAAAATTATAAAAAAAAATCATAGAAAAATAAAAAAAGACTTCTCTTAAAAATTTATAAAACTTCATTTTGACAGTTTTGATTTTACTAATTAGATAATATTTTATATACTAAACAATAATATCAAATTAAATTTTTGCTTTCTTTAAAAATTTTTTTTATTATTTTTTGTTTTAATCCAAACAAGAGAAAATAGAATCTATTAGAATTTTTTTTCTTTCCTTTCAAAAATTGTGTTTCAAACAAATCCTTAAAAAACCAAGTTAATTGCTTAAAAGTTTAGATTTGGAAGCCAAATTGAATGTACTTGTTGGTACAATGGATTTAGGCATGTCTTATAAAGCCCACTACTTGATTTGACTTATTTTTTATTAATTTTGAATTCCAATCGGCCACTCGACAGATAATATCTGTTGAGAGAAATGGCCTGGAATTAGAATATTCCTTTATAGGCGTTAGGTGAAATTTTCTTTTTCTTCTTGATTGTAAAAGTGAAATAAAGAAAAGTAAAGATATTCTCAAAATGAAATTGATGACGATAATTCCGTCATAAATAATTTATAATTAGTAACATAAATAAATAAACAATAATCGAGCCATCCTGTTTTTCCTCTTGTCACCCTCTTTCTTCCTAAATATAACCTTAAAAAATTTTAATATTTCTTTCTACACACTTTCTGAAGAAATTCCCATTTGTAAATATTTTTGGAAAAAAACTTCATTTTTCCCACCCTCTTTGTAATTTACAGTCTATTATTTTTTAGAACCCAAAACAATATAGTATAATTCAATTAAGGAAATTGTTTATACCTTTGTAATAGTTCCAAAAAAAAAAAAATCCTTTCACATATGGTATATAGAACTCAGTTCAAGGTTGAAAAAAACTCTTTTCTCTACTCTATATAGAAATCACATTTATTATAAGATTCTACAAAAAATAATGTAAATCCAAATGATGACCTCTTAGGCTATGTTTGCTAGAGAGGAAAGAATATGAGATGAAAGGAAAAATACGAGCGACAAAAAATATGGAATGAAAAGAAAAATATCTTTCCTCTATACTTGTTTGATATATAGAGAAGAAAGAAAATTAGTTTATTTTTAGATAACTATTTTATCCTAGATATAATGATATTAAAAATTAGTATGCAATAATAATTTAGAGAGAAAAAATTTTGTGGACCCTATCTCATTTCTCTCTCTCTCTCTCTCTCTCTCTCTCTTATTTTCTCTTCTTCTCGTATTTCCTTCCTATCAAACAATTCATTTTTTCCATTTTTTCTCCCTTTTTTCTTTTTTACCGTTTCTTTCTTCTCGCTTTTCCCTTATAGAGAATAAAGAGAATAGGAGTAAAGGAAAAAATAAGAGGGAGAAAAATTATATAGGATGGAAAGGAAAGTATCTTTTCTCCATAGTTTTTTTTTTTCCTTTCTAAGGTATCCTCTATAGTTTTTTTTTTTTAAAAAAAAGTGGGGCTTAACTAATGACCACTACGTACTACAAATTTTAAGAAAAATAACACACGCACACTCTACCAAGGTTTGAACCTCTGAAATCCCTAAACTCACACACACATCCCTCAAGCCTTGGACAAGATATCCTCTATAGTTATTTGGTATATAGCAAAGAAAAAAATTGGTTTATTTTTATAATGACTATTTTACAATTGTTATTATGTTTTAAATTTAATATGTAAGGATAGTTTAGCAAATTCAATGCCACTCGTTACTTAAAAAAGTATTCCTTCCACTTTTCTTTCCATAATTTTCGGAGGAGTGGAGGGGGAGAATTTCTATGTGAGTCCTACTAGTTTTTTTTTTTCCTTCTCTTTTCTCTTTTCTTCTTGTATGCTTCCTACCAAATAATTTTTTTTTTAGTTTCCATCTACTTATTTGATGAGTGATTAATCCACTCATAAATCAAGTATCATTCAGATCAAATAATTATAAATTCTCAAGTATTTATGTTGGTTTGATGTGCTTTTACTTTGTTTTTATAGTTTTTATGAATAAATAAAAATCAAGATCAATTGGTGATAAGTATAGATATTTCAACTATTTGGGATGAAATTGAGTCTGACACGAATGCAACATAATAAAAATCAGGAAACACAAAACTAAAATGAAGAAAAATTATCCTACTGAGTTCCAGAGCAAAGAATGCCACGACACTGTAATAGCAGTGCCATGGTGCTACCTGAAAATCAGACTTCAAGAAGCTAGAGAATTGCGGTGCTTGTCAAGGAGTACTGTGGCACTATCCAATATCCTAAAATATATTTTTAGTGAGTTTTTAGAGTCAATCAGAACTATTGATACTATCTGATCGAATGGTTACCATTCCACTCGGTATAAGTCATTTTGGAGCTCCTTAAATATATCCTTAACCCTCCATAGTAAGTGTGGAGAATTAGGATAAGGAAACACAATAAAGAGAGCTAAAAAATCTAGAAAAGAGAGCTTTGGATGTAAAATTTGGAGGGGAAGCTTGAGAAAATTGCTTGAAGAATTGAAGTTTGAAATTCTACCTCTACAAAAAAAAAAATTCTCATCCTAGTCTTATTTGAATTTTGTATTATGCTTGATTATTGAATATATTTGGATATATAAATTTCTAGTTAAGATTAGTGTTGGATTCTCCTATTTTGAATTAATTGATATATGCTTAGGGTATTATGTAATTTAAACTTTGATTCTATATCTTGATTGTCAATATGTTGTTTGATATTATTCTTAAGTTTATTTATGCTATTCTATACTTAATGCTTCTCAACTAATTAGCTAGTAGTTGGATGATTTAGTTTCTACATTTTAACACTCAAGAAAGAGAATTTTAAAAACAACCATAGGATAGTATAATCTAAGACTTATAGAGTTTGAGAGGATCATTGAACATAATGAATTTTTTAATTTTTAAGTTCAGAATAGAGATATTGGAACCGAGATTTAGGAATAATTACACTTGGCACTCGAGAGAAGGAGAAGAAATATCTTTGAGTTCTTGGTGTATAAATGAGAAACAATTGATTAAAACGTAATTAGTGATCAAAAGACATAGTTAATAGTTACGTGAGTTCAATCTCATAATACATTTGTGCATAGAAATCTCTCTATTTTATATTATATTTGCATTTATTCAATTATAAATTCTTTTAGTTTGGTTGTCTATATAAAATTAGGTCATGATAATTCTACTACTTGGTGGCAATTTTATACCCAATTTTCCATGGGATCGACAACTCTCTTGTCACTTTATTACTTAATTATGACTCGTGCACTTGTAATTATTTTACGCATATGTATTGAGCGCAACACTATTCCTCTCACTTTTTCTTTCTTCTCCCTTTTCCTTTATATCAAAAATGGCCTTAAGGCCAATTTTCCTCTTCTCATGTTTTAAAGAGTGATTTTTTTTTTCTAACGGGATTATGAGGGACTTCATTGGGAGGCAAGAGAGGAGGAGAACTAGTCCGTATACAGGTAAACGTTGAAAAGAACAAAAAATGAAAATAAAACTTTTACAATCAAAATCCAATGATAGTACAAAATCTAATTTTCATTCTCTTAAAAAAGAATAAGAACAAATTAATATAAAAAATAATAAAAACACATAAAGTTACCTGATTATAATCAAAATATTGAGTATTCACAGTTCTTTATCTATGGTTACAAAAATTGAACTACATAACATTTTGATTTCTTATCGTTTATACGGGTATGTTTGAGAGGTATGCTAAGAAATATGGTAATGTTATTTAATGCTTATGAGGACAATTTACAAGAGATTTTTGTATTTTTTTTTGTTAATAATTCACAAATTAAAGAGGGCAATATAAGAAAAAAGAGAATAATTAATATCAATTTATAAGAGGTGGCGATAGACTAGAGGCACCGATAAAATCTTACCAAGCAAATAAAGTTTATAATTTGTTGTATGTAGACCATATATAATTAATATCAATATATATTCATTCGTACGATATAATGTTCCTAGGGTAGAGAAGAACCTTTACTAAACTTCCCCAACTTATTTAAGCATAAGGAAAGTAGTTCTTGGAAGAAAGTACTATTTGCATTAATTAATATCCATATATATATATATATATATATATATATATATATATCTGGTGATAAAATTTTACTTGAAAAGGACTAAAGTATAACTCAATTTCATTTATAACCCAGAAAAAAAAAAAAGCCTAAATTCATTTATTGTTAGTCCTAGTCCTTAAGGGGAAAGCCACACTGGTCCGAGGACTCCATGCCACTCTCTAGGGACTGATCTTGATCAAATCATAAAAACTATGCAATCTCCTTCGAAATATGAAATAGCTAAAAACGAAGGAAACAAGGTCAGAAACGAAATGAAGATTCAAAATACGACAACAATAATTATAAAAAAAAAAAAAAAATTACAACTACGTTTCGAAACGATGATGTGGAAACGACAGATGTTATAAGTTATCTGTTAATGACCAGGAAGAACTATAAAAGCCATATAAAGGGACAAAAATTTAACGGTTTCTAATATTTTTATCTAAAAAACAAAAGAATTACAAAACTACGACTTGTCAGGTTTTTTAAATTCTCGTACCACTTTTTGTTTTAAAAAAAAATAATACTTTTTAAAATGATTTTAGAAAAATACTTTTTTTTTAAATAATTACAAATGACCAATTTTTCAGTCGCTAGTTTTTAGTTACTTACCAGTTATAAATACCTTTGGTTACTAATCACTACTACTAAAAAATTAGTAATCACTTACTAGTTACTATTTTTAAAAAATAGCATTTTTTATGAACGTTTCTAAATAAATGGTATTTTTCTAAACATTACTGTATAAGATCTAGAAAAAACTAAAGTTCACCATACTTTTCTAATTCTTTTCTAAAAATGTCATAAAAGGCCTAAGTTTCTCAAAATTCAAAGACAACTAAACTAAATACTCGTACCCGTTTTCTAAAATGAAAGCCGAAGAAATTTATGCCTACTAGTACCCGTTTTTCAAATTTATTCTCATAAATGCTTATTTTCAAGTTTTCTTTCAAAAATAGCTATTTTTATGGTCTACATTTTATAAACAAAATATGAGTAGTCCACATTTATAATGTAAATTTTATTCATGAGGTACACATTTTATATGTAAAATATAAATGATATACATTTATAATTAAATATTTACCGCAGTTTATATTTTTCATTATAAATTTGACCTATGGTATACATTTTAAAATGTATGCTAATTTTAAGTGTAATTTTTATTCATAAAATATAGACCATGGTATATATTTAATGTATAAAATATAATAATGGTGTTCTATATTTTTCTAAAAAAATATATAAAAATGAGTATTTATGAAATAAATATAAGTATTTATGAAAATATGATTTTGAAAACGGATATTTATGAACTTTTCACTGAAAGCTACGTATGGCCACTTGCTTGGAGGCGATGCCCATCTTCCACTGCAAATACCCCTAAATTGCTCCGCTCTATGCACAGCCAAGTGAAGGCATACATATATATATATATATATAGGTTGTCAATCCAATAGGTATTTTTTTTCATTACCTATGGGTAGGTATTTTTTTTTTAGCCGTTGGATCACCATCTAATAGTGATCCAATGGCTATAATGAAGTGCATGAAAAGACGTGCATCATTAATGCTCTTTCTCTCTCTTACTTTTTACAATAAAAAAATATACATGCTAAATTTTCATTGGCCAAATTGATACCTATGCATAGGTAAAAAAAAAAAATACCTACTGGATTGGTGCCCATATATATATATATATATATATATATATATATATATATATAGAGTTAAGCTTCTAGAGTAATATTTCTCTTGTTCTTCTTTGTAGAGTCCTAGTCCAATTTTAGAAAATTAACTAGTGATGTGAGTGTCTTTTAGATTTTCGAGTGTCCTTATTTTAGGTGTTATTTTCCTTCTATGAAATCTGTAAAATTCAGAAATTTTAGAAGGGCATTTTGGTCTTTTATCACTTTTGGAATTAAAAAATAATTAAAATGATTATTTAAAATCATCGGTTTAAGTGAAATAAAACATTAAAATTCTGAACTATTTTGTAATTTTTAAAAGACTAAATTGAGGGGAATTTGAAAATATTTTTATAAAAACATAATTAATGAAAAGTTGTTAGAGTTCATTTAAAATCGGATACATGGCTACCTGCACTCTCCTCTCCCCTCAACTCACCCTTTCTCCTCCCTCGATTTCTCTTTGCCGAAAAATGGCAAAAACACCGAAAATTAGCTCAACACTACAAGCCTCCTC
>JXTB01000192.1:2342-68259 GCA_002914805.1 Parasponia andersonii | reverse complement strand
ATATATATATATATATATATAGATATATATATATATATAGATACGGTGTTAGTAGTGCAGTGACAGTCAAGATGGATATTGGTGTTAAGCATGTCACATATTATCTCATGATTTTAATACCACTTGTACGTTCAGTAAATTAATATTTTACAATTTATCAAAATATAATAATATTCACTAATTAAAGGTTCACAATTACTTACTCATAAGGTGGTGTACATAGGTGAGTTTAATTATAATTAATCATGTTAAAATAATGAATAATAGGTGAGATACGAAGCATTATCTATATATGATTTAAGAATAATGCCGAGTATGTTATTTTTTAAATATTAATCTATGCTCATATGATCAATGAATGAATGGTATTAAATCTATTTTTAATTAATTTTAATTTATCAATTCAACAACTATCTATCACATTAAATAGTATTAAATTAAAAAGTGATAAATTACACTATCGATAATTTAATAACCAGTTACATCTAAAATTGGGATCTCTAGCACTACACCATACTATGTGAAATGTGTAGTGTTATAGTACAATAAAGCGATATATCTAACCCATACACACAGTTTTCAAGCTAAAAGGAACAGCCTATTGCAATATTAATTTGCCAACACATAGCTCCTAGACAAAGTTTCCGCTGAGCTATATCCTTCCCATTGCCAGCTCACTCCCTCTCTCTCTCTCTCTCTCTCATATATATATATATGCGGAATTTTATTACAACATAACATTATGTCATCAACTAAACACAACTAAATATTCTTAGTTATCCATATACATCACAAAATTTATGGTTACAATATTCCTTTTGGTGTACATATATATAACTCCCATTACATATTAGATAGCTTCTCTTTCAGTCTTTTGTTTGGTTCTCTTGTAATTAATTTAAAGAGAAACATATTAAGAATAAGACGATGATGATGAGAGGCTATAGTAGTCGTTGTAGAACTGGTAGTTCACATAATGGAGTGGCAATGGTTTTGTTGTTTCTCTTTATGGCTACTACTTGTTTAGTCATGGCTGCTTCGTCGGGTGACTTCTTTCAAGAGTTTGACTTGACTTGGGGTGACCGCCGAGCCAAAATACTCAACGGTGGCAAGCTTCTAACCCTCTCTCTAGACCAGATTTCCGGCTCAGGCTTCACTTCCAAGAGAGCATATCTCTTCGGAAGGATAGACATGCAGCTTAAGCTCGTCGCCGGCAACTCCGCCGGCACCGTCACTGCTTACTACGTGCGTAATTTACTCTTATTTTGTCCATGTTAGTTATATATTTTGTGTTTTTGCTTTTTTTTTTTTTTTTAATAATAAAAGTGAGAGTTGAGAATATCTTTGTGCTTCATTTTAATTTCTAAATTGAAAAAGACAAATGAAAATGTTACCCAACAAAAGTTAAATAGATAATTAATTAAGTTTAATTAATCGTGTTTAGGTTATGATTAGTGTAATGTTGTGTTTTATTATATGTTAATTATTTTTTTGGCAGCTAGCTTCAGAAGGAGCAAATCATGATGAAATAGATTTCGAGTTCTTGGGAAATCTGACTGGAGAGCCGTACATAGTCCACACGAATGTGTACACGCAAGGCAAAGGGGAGAGAGAGCAGCAGTTCTACCTTTGGTTCGATCCCACCAAGAATTTCCACACCTACTCTATTGTTTGGAACCCCCAACTCATCATGTAAGATATAATTCAATATATATATTGGCCACAGCAGTTCATATTTTAATAGATTGCATTTGCTAAAACGTGACTTATATGAGTTAAAATATGAATAGAACTCGTCCAAAGGGATTACGTACATCCCCTAATCATACACTGCACTTGTAAATACTAGTAGAGTTACAAACGTGTGACAAAAATTAATTACATAAAAATGTTGATCGCCAAGTATCACCATTTTTTCTCACCAAAAAAAGAGTTTCACCAACTTTTCTTTTTTAATGATTTATCACATAGTTCTCAACCAATTAGTATAATTTATTATGTAAAAATTGTATAGGTTATTATTTGAGACCGTCAATCTTAAAATCGACATATGAATCTATGATTAGTTCAGAATGATGATAGTAAATAGCATTGCTTTGAATTACCGTAACATCTTAATTTCTTAATAATTTTCCTTTTTACATCATGTATAGGATAATAACCATGTTAGGTCCCTAATCTATATGGGAAATGTCTTACTTTAGTTTTTAAATTTTAAAATACATAATTTTCATCCTTAAATTATTAAAAAAATTTATTTTAGTTTTTTTTGTTGTATATTTTGTTTTATTTTTAACTGAATGAGTATATAAACACATTTGTTATTTTGTTATACTTATTTCGTATCCAAAAGCATTGTCTAGTATTATAAAGGAACTAGAAGATGAATTAAAATAGTTAAAAGATAATTGATTGACAAAAAATTAGTTACACATTAGATAATAATGTAGTGTAGAACTATCCAAAATATGATATTTTATTAAAATCACATATACAAATAATATAGTGTAGAACTATCCAAAATATGATATTTTATTAAAATCACATATACAAAATTAGAAATGCAACTTATGTGCAAATAAGTTTCAAACAAAATATATAATACAAAAAAAAACTAAAACTATACATTTTTAATAATTTAAGAAGTAATATAATATAATTTAAAGTTTAATGACTATATGAGACTCTCTTAGAGAGTAAGAGATTAATTTATCCATGTATATCTATATATATATATATATACACATTCTAATACGTTATGGCTGGGTCATATGATCATATCAAGATTCTTGGTGGATAACATCCCAATAAGAGTATTCAACAACGAGGAGAGAATAGGGGTACCGTTCCCCAACAAGCAACCAATGAAGCTCTACTCGAGCCTATGGAATGCGGACCAATGGGCTACCAGAGGAGGCCTAGTGAAGACCGATTGGTCCAAAGCTCCCTTCACGGCCTTCTACCGGAACTTCAACGCCGATGCGTGCGTCTCGTCTCGATGCGCTAAGATGTCCACCAACCGCGTGGCGCCACCCAACAGGGCTTGGCAGACTCAAGGGCTGGACCCCCGCAGCCGCAGGAGGCTTAGATGGGTGCAAAAGTACTACATGATTTACAACTATTGCACTGACCTCAAGCGATTCCCCCAGGGCCGTCCTAAAGAGTGCTATTTGAGGGTCTAGTTGGCATATGCAAAAAGCGTATAATAAAAAAAATGTTGCAATATGTATGTTAAAAAAATATATGTGTATATATATATATATGTATATGTATGTGCCAATTTATATGTTTGCTCCTAATGGTTTCTTTACGTTTCCGTTTGGACACCATGTCTATATATGAGAAGCACAAATATTAATTATAAGCTTGTCACTTATATATGTTACTAAAAGTTAGCAAAAAAAAGAGTATCTAGGGGAGTTTGCAATTCGATCGAGGTGCAATTTCAAGGCGAATGACGTTATGGATGGAATCTAATGTCACTTTGGTTTTATTCGTACATGCATTAACATTACTATCGATATTTTACTTCGGGGGGTACGTGGGGTCCAAGTCGTAATTATATTATAGTCTGTTGTCACTATATTATAATTTTTATATAATATATATTTTGTTGACTTGAGCCAGTGAAAAAGAGCCCGCAGGCTACCGGGCGGTGTATATGGATTCGTAAATGCCCCGTGCAATAAATATAGGACTTGATGGGATGAGTTCTATCTTACGACTCATCAGCTTCAAGGGACTCTCTCTCTCTCTAGGTGGCACTGCTATTACTTTGTGTCTGTTAACTTGAGCCAGAGCCATGAATGTTAATGGTTAGCTAGGCTCATAATACTGAATAGAAGATAAATAGAGATGCAAGAAAGCGACATATCATATTAACAGACTGAAAAAGACGCATGCAACAATTGCCTTTTATTTTTTGTTTTTTGTTTTTTGCTTTAAAGCAACAATGCCAACAATTGCTTTTCCATATTAATTTATTTTTTTTGCTAGTACAACAAGATACGAATTTTATGGTAATACAGATAAAGGACTCACGGAGATCCGAGAATGAATAAGGTACAATCTCGCCATAATGGTGTCGAGGGATCTGGACATGCGTAGGAGTAGTTTCGGCCTAAAATGACTTTTTATGACTACTTCAAGGAAAAGTACATAAATACATCTTTTTTTAAGCATATTTACGTAATTTTTCATACATATTATTGCGCGGTCTAAAACTTATATGTTGGTCAATGCCAGAAATGAAAAATTAGCGACTAAGTTGAACGTGTCAGGTCGAATGATATTTTTTCTGATCGAAGTGCGACCTCTTCTGAATGAGTTAAGTGCGATCAGTTTGAAAAGGAAACTAGATCGAACTTTATCAAACGAGTAATCTACAAAGAAAGAGAAACAAGTTTCTGAATGGAGATCGATCAATCAGTCCATTAAAATTATTACCTAATTATATTATTACTCGAATTGTATTTTCTGATTACACACTTACCTGTTTTCACAATTGGGAAACCTTGAACTACTCTCACCTATATAAAGGGAGCTTAGTATTGTTAGAGGGAGATTTTTGATTTTGGGCTATACTCTGTATTTTCTCTCTACTCTCTTTCGGGATTCTCACCTTGAGACTTAAACTCTAGTAATTCTCTAGAAAATAGTGAAGAACAGTGGACGTAGACTCATCTTTTTTGGGGCCAAACCACTATAAAATTCTTTTCTCCTTATTTGCTTTGATTTATCAACCATTTTTATATCCAAACCACATCTTGTAATTTCCTAAATTACTTGTTGACGAAACCTCCGTCAATAATTAGCGCTAGAATGAGAGCTATTCCAGCAAAAAAGTTTGTCAATTTCATTTCTTTAACGATAGCAAACACTAGAAACACTACCAGAAATGCCGGAACTAGCCAAAACTTTCCCCAAAGCACTGCTGCTGCACAGGTCAATCCTGCTCAGGATCAGCTTGCCGTGACCGTACTATAAAACATTGTCTAGAGATAGGATCGCATGGAGGAGGCACTGGCGAACCTCTAGTAAATCACTAATCAGATTAATGATTCTCTACAACGATTTGCTGAGGGACAGATTATGACTCCACCACAGCACGAACGTCCTGCTCAACTACCTGACAGAGGGATTCAGATTCTAGAGACAGAGTACCGCGACCAACACAGAGCCCGACAGGAGCGTCATAGAGATCGCACCTCCAAGGGAAAAGGCAAGGTCGCAGACTTACTTCTGGTTTCTGGTATTGAGAGTTCGAGTACTGATTGTGATCGTAGACAACCTTCTCGGAGAGCAACCGTCAATCGTGATTGTCTAAATAACGAGCAAAAACGTCAATCGAGAATCGTCTTTGAATGAATTAGCAGGGAGTCGAGACAGAATCCTGCAGACCTGAGACAACATCTCGAACAGCGACGTAGTCATGAGTGATCCACATCGCAACATAACAACCAAAGTCGATCTCGTCACACTATTATATTAGAATCTTCACAAAGGTCGCAGCAGACTCTACCTGACCAACTTGCCTTATATCGTGATAATGATCAAAGCCCACATTTGCCACCAGTAAGAGATAATACTCTCCCTCCGAAAGTCGATATTCATAATTTGAGGATCGCATTAGATACCCTTGCTGGCGGGGCCGATGAGCTCGCTGATGGGTATTGTCAATCACCATTCAGTGAGAAAGTTCAAGCTGCTGTTTTACCTGTTGGATTCAAACTTCCCATCATAAACACTTTTGATGTGAAAACTGATCCACAGGATCATATGGATCACTTCAACAATCTGATGGAACTCCATCATGTCGATTATCTCGTGTTGCAGATGTTTTGCTGTAACTATCACAGGAGCAGCGAAAAAGTGGTTTCGAGGATTGAAATCTGGTTCAATATCATCCTAACAACAACTTCAGACTGCGTTCTTGAGGCAATTCTACGCTGCGAAGAATTTTACTATTCCACTTGTCAGTCTGTCTGCTATTCGGCAAGGTCTGGAGGAAAATCTACGATTTTACCTCAACCACTTTACCTCAGAGTTGGCAAAGGTCAACAACCCACCTGAAGGGGGAGTTTTAACTCTAATGATGGCTGGGGTGCAACCGGAGACTAAACTCTGGGAAGAATTACCTGAGCGAGAATGCAGAACCCTTGAAGACTTCTATCGAAGAGTTGGTCGTCATTTGAGGGTGGAATCTTCACGCGAGAATCTTCATAAGATGAAGAAGAAATGAGGAAAAAACGCTGCTAAAGATGAGACCACAACCAACAACAATAATAACAAGAAGTCAAACAAAAGAAGTAACGAACAATCAACTGAGAAGTAGCTCAAATAGAAAAAGTAGGAGATTCCAAGAACTCCCATGAGATTCAATAACTATACTAAACTGAACGTACCCATAGATCATATCTATATGGTCACAAACTAGTAGGAGCGATATCATCAACCAGAACCGATAAAATGGGATAGAATGAGGCCTGATCCCAACAAGTTCTGCCAGTATCACAATGACATTGGACACGATATCAATAACTGCTATGTCTTGAAGGATGAAATCGAAAGATTAATTAAAGAAGGGCAGTTGTGATAGTACACCAGGCAAAACAATGAAAGGCGAGAAGAAAACCAACAATGACCTCCAGAAATTCAACGCGAAGTGCGAATTATTTTTGGAGGACTGCATGTTGGTGGAGATTCGAAGAGGGCGCAAGATAGGTATGCATGAGAAGCTCATCAGCAGCCATTGACCAATGTCATACACCTCGAGCAGCGACCACAAAAGCTTCGATGGGTACCGAATATGGAAATTACCTTCACGAAGCAGGATGCGAGGGAGATCCATTACCCGTATAATGAAACATTGGTCATAAAGATCAACTGTGGAAGCACGCAGTTATGGCGAGTATTAGTCGATAATGGAAGTGTTATTGATATCCTGTGCTATGACACCTTCAAAAAGATGGAATTGAGTGAAAGCAGCCTAAAGCCCGCCGTCACTCCGCTTTACGGATTCACTGGTAACAATATAATGCCTAGGGGTATGATTGAGTTAATGGTCAATGTTGGAACTTATCCTAGGGTTTCAACGGTAATGACTCAATTCTTCGTTGTAGATTGCCCTTCTGCATTCAATGCTGTACTAGGAAGACCAATACTGAGGGAACTTCGAGCAGTTACTTCAATCTACCACCTCGCTATGAAGTTCCCAACTCAACATAGAGTAGGTGAAGTGCAAGGCAACCAATATGATGCGTAGACTTGTTATAATAATTCTTTAAAGCTTGCAGCAAAAGATACGACACCTCGCATAATGATGGTCCAGCTACAAGGTGAAGCGTCAAGAGAAGCGTCAAGTGGAGTGTCAAATGAAGCGTCAATCGAAGATCTCGACCCTTGAGAAATCGATGGAGAGGTTAAGACTTGACCTATAGAAGACTTGGAAGATTTGTCGATTGACAGGTCTTCGAAGGTTCTAAAAATCAGAGCGAAGCTTCAAGAACCCATGTGAGTTTCCTTGGTTGCTTTTCTAAAATTAAACTTGGATATTTTCGCATGGCGACATTTGGATATGGTGGGGATTGGTCTGAATATCATATGTCATTACCTTAATATAGATACAACAAAGAAGCCTATACGATAGAAAAGAAGAGTCATAAATCCAGAACGCTATGTCGCATTAAAAGAGGAGGTAGAGAAGCTGCTCGAAATTGAATTTATCAGGGAATATTTTTATCCGAACTGGCTTGCAAATCCAATTCTGGTAAAGAAACCCAACGCGAAGTAGAGAACTTACATCGATTTCACCGATCTCAACAAAGCATGTCCGAAGGAAAGTTTCCCCTTTCCAAGAATCGACCAGCTTGTAAATGTGATGTTGGGGTATGAACTCTTAAGCTTTATGGACGTATATTCTGGATACAATTAGATCCCCATGTACAAGCTAGATGAGGAGCATACCTCGTTCATCACTGATCGAGGATTGTACTGTTACAAGAAAATGCCCTTTGGACTCATCAACGCAAGAGCGACTTATCATCATCTTGTTAATATAATGTTTGGAAAACAAATTGGCAAGACAATGGAAGTATATGCTGATGACATGTTGGTAAAGTCGATCAAAGCTGAAGATCATGTTAAGCACCTTAATGAGATATTCAAAATTCTTCGGAAATATCAAATGAAGCTGAGCCCTCAGAAGTGCGCATTCGGAGTAGGATCTGGAAAATTCCTAGGGTTGATGGTCAATCAACGAGGCATCGAAGCTAATCCTCAGAAGATACAAGCATTAATTGATATGCAATCCCCTCACAAACCCAAAGATGTACAGAGCCTGGCGAGAAGAGTGGTTGCACTCAGTCAATTTGTATCCAGGTCAATTGATAAATACCAATCATTCTTCGAAGTATTGAAAGGTTGGAAGAGGTTCGAATGGATGGAAGAATGTGAGCAGGCATTTCAAGAATTAAAAACACACTTGGGTTCTCCCCTCTTCTTATCGAAGCCAAATTCGGGGGAAGAGTTATACCTATATCTCGCTGTTTCCAAATATGCAACAAGTGCTGCATTAATTCAGAAGAAAAAAATATACAACGACCTGTATATTACGTAAGTAAAAGATTACTTGATGCCGAGACAAGATATCCAGAGATGGAGAAGTTGGCATTAGCACTCATCGTCGCATCCAGGAAGCTTCGACCTTATTTTTATGCGCACTCCATCAAAGTTTTCACGAATTTTCTATCAAAATAGGTTCTGCAAAAACCTGAGGCTTCAGGACCATTACTTAAGTGGGCTGTTGAGTTGAGTTAATTTGATATCAATTTTCAACCTCGCACCGCGATTTAAAGGTCAAGCTCTCGCATATTTTATTGCAGAGTTCATATATGATGTTAATCTTCCTACAGAAATGATCGAAAAACCTACTACAAATTTATCAAGATTGTGGAAACTTTATGTCGATGGATCGTCAAATGAAAATGGAGATGGTGGGGGCTTAGTGCTAATCAGTCCTGAAGGGCATAATATTCATTGTGCACTTCGCTTCAAATTTTCAGCGTCAAATAATGAGGCATAATATGAAGCACTGATAGCTAGAATAAAGCTCGCATAAGAAATGAAGGTTGAGATGATTGAGGTATACAGTGATTCCCAGCTAGTCGTTTGTCAAGTGATCCGCGATTATCAAGCAAGAGGAGGAAGAATGATAGCCTACTTACAGGAGGTACAACGGCTGTTCTCGACATTTACTGCTTATAGCATTCAACTTCTTCCTCGTATTAAGAATACTCGGGCAGATGCTCTAGCTAAGCTCACTTCAATGAAAGACGTGGAATTATTAAAGGTGATTCCTGTCGAATTTCTTGCGAAACCAAGTATCAAAATAGAGCCCCAAGTGACCATACCAGTTGACAGAAGACCATCGTAGATGAATCCTATAATGAAGTATCTATAAAATGACGATCTTTCCGAAAGCAAAGACGATGCAAAGCAACTTTGAATGAAGGTAGCTCGCAATATCATCTATGATGAGAAGCCTTATCGAAGAAGTTTTAGTTCGCCACTATTATTATGTGTTGATGAAGAAAAAACACACTACATTATGAGAGAAATTCACGAAAGAATATGCTGAAATCATTCCGGGGGGCAGACACTTGCGAACAAGGTTCTCAAACAAGGGTATTTTTGGCCAACTATGAAGAAGGATACAATAGAATTTGCCAGGAGGTGTGACAAATGTCAATGATTTGCAACTGTTCCTAGAATGCCACATCTTTCTCTAACTCCAATGACTAGTCCATGGCTATTTGCAGTATGGGGAATTGATATTATCGAAATTCTTCCATTGGCGCGAGGTGAATTGAAGTATGCAGTGGTCGCAGTCGATTATTTCACCAAGTGGACAGAAGCTGAAGCCTTGAGTACCATTTCCACAAAGAAGATGATAGATTTTGTTTATAAATCTATAATCTGTCATTATGGTATACCACATACTATAATTTCTGATAATGGGAAACAATTTGATTGTGATAAATTTTGTAACTTTTGCGACAACTTAGGCATCAAGAAAAACTTTTCTGCTGTTATTCATCCACAAGCCAATGGGCAGATCGAAGCTATAAATAAGATACTTAAACAGAACCTAAAGACAAAGCTAGAAGAGCATAAAGGAGCTTGGTCAGAAGTACTTCTTGAAGTATTATGGGCTTATCGCACCACTCAACGAACCATTGCTGGAGAGAGTCCATTCCCTTTAGCTTATGGATACAAAGCAATGGTGCCAGTAGAAATTGGTACGAGCTCTCTACGAAGATCTGCTTATGAGCAAGATCAGAATAACGCACTGATGAGGATTGAGCTCGATCTTTTGGAAGAAAGGTGCGAGCAGTCTTAACTTCAGATCGCATCATATCAATAGCATACTGCTCGATATTATAATTCTAAAGTCAAAAATAGATAGTTTGAAGTTGGTGATCTTGTTCTTCAACAAGTTCTACCTAATAATAAAGAGCATGGTGCTGGTGTATTTGGACCCTCTTGGGAAGGAACATATGTTATTGATGCTGTCATTTGACCTAGGACATACAAGCTAGCTCGCATTGGTAGACAAAGATCGAACATGCTTGGAATGCAAAACAACTTTGTCGCTATTATCAGTAAATTTTCATGAATATCTCCATATATTTTCAATGACTTAGGGAGACATCTTGTCATTCGTCATTCATCATCATTCATCAATAAAGATGTCTTTTCTTTGATTATTACTTCAATTTTATTTGGTTCATCTTTTATAGTTTTATGGCAGTCTTCGAACACCATAAAACTCGGGAGGCAGTGTGATCAGAATGTTATCTCCTACTTACTTCCTAAGAGACTATGCAAACGTTCATTTAGAGGAGTTGGAATTTTAGCTCGCCGAATTTCTAAAATTTCTTAAAATCCTCAGATTTTCTCCTTGCTTCATGCCATAGCATGTCGTATTACGCAATTTCCCTCCTCGAACAACAAAGTAACTAAGCAAAACGTTCATTGTTCAATGTGATATATTGCTATATTCTATTTTGTTGTGGAACTTCTGAAAAATAGTATTAGGTTCGCATCACTCATACCTAATATATCCTAACACTTAAAACCCACTTTCAGTTAATTAGATTCGAATCATAATAGTGTACTGATTAGTCACTTAGTGATTGACTACTTGGTTAAATTATGTATCTTTATATTATATTGCAATGTGTTTTAATTGTTTTACAGGGATAAACATTTTAAAAATATATATATAATTATGCAGATGTTCTCGCTCCACTGTTTTTAGTTTTTGTTGTAGCTTCAGTTTCCTTCTAGCTCTGGACAAGCTCGACCACATCTTCACCAAGGATGGAAAAGTCAAAATCTGGATGCTCACAGAAAATATTATATATTATGGTTGACGAAGCGATGTCACTGGCCTTTTCTTCGTGCTCCTTGCCTTCAGTGGTCCTGAACTTTTCTACAGCTTTACGGGCCGCCTCTCCTGTTGCCTCTTTCAGAGCATCCGGATGCTTGGAGATAGTCTTCTCAAGTTCTTTGATTTTTTCTTCGAGCTTCTCCTTTTCGAACTTTTCCTTGACCAGATCCTCGCGCAGCTGCTGCTTCTCCAACTCGAAGGAATTTCTCTCTTCCTCGCGAATCTTCTTCAAGTCCTCGAATGCTTCGGCCATTTCTTCTATCTTTTCGCCCTTCTCTATGCATTCAAGGACCAGGTCATACATTAAAACAGCAGCTACAGTAGTCTGAAAATATAACACACATCAGTAACAAGAAAGTACGCCGAAGAGTAAAGATAGAAGATTCTTATATTTGCCAACTTCCTCTCCTAACATTCTTCAGAAGTGAAGCGGTCGATAAAAATTGCGCTCAAGCCAACTTTTTCTGGCAGCTGGCAAAGGAGTGCGAAAAGCTCCTCATCCTTGTCGGCCTGGCTTGGTCCCCTGGAAGAGGTAGCTGTTTCCATGAATGGCCCAGGCTGGCTCGCAGTTTTAGAAGGCTGAGGAGGAGGCGAGCTTATAGGGACATCCTCAAAGACGACTTTTTGCTTCTTGGAGGTGTCGACCTTCTCTTTCCCTTTCGTCGAGGAGGGAGGTTTGTTGTTTGGTGTCTTGGACTTTGCCATTGACTCTAGTATTGAAGGTGGTGCTTGCAGTCCGCTGTCAATTGCCATTTCTGTACAAATATGGTTAGCTAGTATGCAAGATATGTAATGCGACGAAGAGTAGGAATAATAGAAAAATTTCTTTCTTGCTGCTGAGGAATTAGCGGTGTTGGAGCTTTTGGAGATGATGGTTATGGGATAGGAGAGGCAGGTACTTTTCGTTTCCTAGGTTTAGAAGATGAGACACCCACTTCTTTTTATTTCCTCTACTTTTTTATCGAGCTCGAGGGTTTAGTTGGACAGTTGGCAGAATATGGAAGAGTGGTTCCCTTTGGGAACAGCCCGCGAGCGACCAAGTTTTTAGTTTCCAAAGCTTCTTCCAATCAAATTCTTCGAGTGGAATGTCATTTATTTTATACACCCTTGTGAGCTGCTCTTTGGAGAATCCTGGACACTCCCTGTTATCTGTGATGATATACGAATGCGATCAAATTGATACATTTATATGAAGTAAGCTATAAGTGGAAAGTTACCTACCAGAGTTTTGAAAAAAGCCATTATCCGCGTAGTCAAAGTGAAAAAATAGGTTTTTCTATTTTCCCATATTATTGCGGACTTCGTGGATGATTTTTATTGCTTGATTCGACTACTTGCTCGCATAGAAGAAGCTGAAATCTGATGGGTTCGACTTCACTTGGTAGAACCAAGCGAACTCTTCAGAAATAGGAGATCCTAGACCTAATTTGTGGTATAATATGTACAAATTTATCATGTATATATATGTATTTGGAGTTAGTTGAAAGGGGATAACTCCATAATAGTCGACGATCAATTTGATATATGGATAAAGTGGGAGGTGGACACCATATCTAAGAACTGCATCTGAGAATGAGGCGGTTCTACGGAAAGGTGTGTAGTCGATTGAACTCTGTGGGTAGGCAAAGGGGGACGTCGATTTTGTAATCGCATACAATCTTTTTGAGCTTATTTGTTGTACAACTCGTCTTTATATCGGTACATGACCAATTTCTTTCCATATAGTTATAATCCTTTGCGAATGCAGGGGTATCTCTAATGTGCTGAGGCTATTGGTTTTGAGGGAAGTCACCTATGCGAGGACTACTTTGCCTGGTCCCAGTTATTTCTACTTCGGATTGTGGCTCAAGATGAGACACAAATGAAATAAAAATTCATAACATGGAATTTATTAATAACAATATAGACAAATGGATAATCCAATAAATATTATTTATAATGTCTAAATAATAAACTGCTTTATAGAACATTATTCAACACTTTTTAAAGGCCCTCGTCGTGATAAAAAAGCTGAAAAAGTAAGAGGGAGATGAATGGGGTGGCTTCAAATGGATGCCCTTCTGAATTCAAATTCATGGACTCCCCTTACAAGCAATGAATAAAGTTATTGGGCTGCTCCTGGGTAATACGATTGGACAGAGTGTTAAAGTAGACATGGACGTGAATGGGCACTGTATCAGCAAATTCATTCGTGTTTGGGTTCATTAGATATTACTGTGCCAGTTAAAAGAGGTGAAAATGTTCGAGTGGGTTCACAAGGTAATGTAGGCTGGGTGGACTTTTGCTATGAAAAGATACCAGACTTTTGTTTCGGGTGTGGTCGCATTGGTCACATTGCAAAAGAGTGTCTGATGGAGGAATCTCATGAAATAGTGGCGAATAACAAGTTTTCTTTCCGGAACTAGCTAAAGAGGTCATCTTTTGTCACATGAACATGTTCCAGCTGCTACCCGAAATCTCATATGGACTGTATAATCTCAATGCATGATAGGAAAGTCTGGAGGTTTACTGTGATTTATGTAAATCCAAACTCCGGCACACATGGGATTTTCTTCGACACCTTCATTCTCAATTTGATGATGCTTGGTGTTGTGCAAGAGACTTTAATGCTATCCTCAGTTTTAACGAAAAAATGGGAGGTTCTGATTAGTGTAATCACTCAGTCATTCGGTTTTAGAAGTCTTTAAACGACATAACTTGGGTTACGAGGGTCCCGGTCTAACTTAGAACAATGGTAAGGAGGATATGGCGAATGTTAAAGAAAGATTGGATGGAGCAGTTGCGAATGGTCGCTGGGTTTATTATTTCCCTAACTCTATAGTTACAAACTTAGAATTTTGGGTTCTGACCATAAAGCAATTCTTCTAAACCTAGAGGGGATTTGGGCTTTTGTCGGGAAAAAGAGCAATGGTTAGGGAGCCGTGGTGGTTGGATGATGCTGAGTTCTTAGATACAGTCTCTGGGGCTTGGGCTAACCACAATTTCGACAGATCTGCTAATATCTTTATGGGTGGCTTAGTTAGATGTGCTAGTAATCTTAAGGTGTAGAGCACTAAGAGGTTTGGTCACCTTAGGAGGAAATTAAGTCGTATTAGGCAGGATTTAGAGAATCTTGCTATGGCAGTTCAAAGTAGAGTGAATGTTTTTTGCACTCGGGCACTAAATAAAGAGTTTATTCAATTACTCATTACGGAAGAGTACTATTAGAGGCAAAAAGCTAGAGTGGAATGGTTAAAAGCTGGTGATACTAACACAACGTTCTTCTATCAGAAAGCCTCTCAGCGGAAGAAGAAAAATACTATGCTTGTCCTAGAGGATGAAGATAGGACATGGAGAGATATAGTGGAGGATATTACTAATGTGGTAGAAGACTTTTTTCATCAAATATTTACTTCCAGCTCACCAAGTGGTCTGGAATTAGAGCATGTTATTAGGTGTATAACTTTAAGAGTAGAAGATAAAGTAAACCGATATTTGGTCGAGCCGTTTAGAGAAAAAGATATTAGAGGCTCTCTTTAGTTTGGGTCCTACAAAAGCGCCTATGATGGAGATCGAGATAGAGGTACTGGTCAAATAATTCAAGATCTTTTGCGAGGAATTGGTAATCTAATGAGGAGGGCAAGGACAAAGAGGATGAAAGAAGCTTTATAAGACTTAATCATGAAAGCACATGATAAAGAAACTGTTCTAGAAAATTCTAAGACTAATCTAGAAGTTTTTAAATCTTCACCAAGGATAGTCACTTATCTTTGTGTACAAGGCATCGAACTTGAGACCCAATTTGTATGTTAATGGATTCATAAGATTAATTAGGTTTCTGTATTTTCGGGCCCATATTTTGTTGTTTTATTTAATGTTTTTTATTAGTTAGGATTTCCTATTTAGATTGTAATTCAAGCCTATATAATGACTACAAAATGTGTAAGCAGGCAAATTATCAATAAAATGATTTCTTTGGTGAGCTTTGCTTTGCCTTCTTATGCTCTTGGCTGAATACAAATTTCAACCTATCAAGAGAATGATCAACCTTTACAGCGTCTCAAGATTAGAGTTTTAAGGATCTAACTTCCTTAGTGTTCTAATCTGATCAACAAAATTTGTTTTCTAAGGATTTAGAGTGCGTCTGATCCATTGTTTCAAGGGTTCCTAGGGTTTGTCGCCTAGCGGGTACTTATTGACCTGGCCTAGATGGCTTCTAGGTTATTTTCTATCAAAAGTATTGGAATGTAGTTGGTGAAAGTGTTACTCATCTTTGACTCAGTATTTTGAATAATTTAATGCCAATAGATGACTTGAATAACACTCAAGTTGTATTTATCCCAAAAGTTCTTTATCCGAAGAAAGTGTCCGACTTCTGCCCCATCAGATTGTGTAATGTAGTTTAAAAATTATTACAAAAACTTTGGCCACTAGATTGAAATCCATTTTACATTTGGTGATAAAGGAGTCTCAAGGTGCTTTTGTACCGAGATGACTAATCTTGGATAATAGAATATCGACCATTTGATCAGATAGCATCAGAAGCCGAGATTGGCTCTAAAAACTCGCTAAAATGTATTTCTGGACGTAGGGTAGTGTCCTGGAGTTCCCTGATAAGCGCTGCGGTGCTCTAAGCTCGAGAAATCTATTTTCTAGGCAGCACTACAGTACTCCTTACTCAGTGCAGCAGCACTCTCTATTATGGAAAATCAACATGATAATTTTTCTTCCCCGGAGCATTGTTTTGTCGTTTTAGTTCTGTTTTGCCTAATTTTTATTGTGTTGTATTCATATCAGACTCAACTTCAATTAAAAATGATTGGAATACTTATATTTAGCACCAATTCATCTTGATTCTCATTTATTCATAAGAACTACAAAAGCAAAGCAAAAATTATCAAACCAACAAAAATACTTGAGATCTTACAATTATTTGAGCTAAATAATATTTGATTTGTGAGTTAATTAATTATTCATCAGTATTGTTTAATTTTGATTTGATTTTACACGATACGAATCTAATTTTTTTCCAGTTAGTTTTAGTGTCTCAATCCATGTCCAATTTATAATGATAATAAAGTTGAAATATTGATTGAGTAGTTTCAAATTTAATAATGTGTTATCAATTTATTAGTTGAGCATAAAGTAATACATATTATAAAAACTGAACCTGCGATTTGAGTTCATGTAATTATGTACTGAGTTTATGTATTTCACATAAAAGGCTCCATTCCCTGTATGTAATCCTACATTTTTTTCTCAAGCACTATATTTTTCATTTCATATATATAACATATTTACTTTTCATGATTAATATTTGTAGCCTTTTTCCCATAGAATTTTAGTTGCTATGTGCTGTAGTTGGTAAATCATGGAGTGATCCCGCAGTAGTGGAAGGTGTGAAGCGTGAGATCCAAGAGCTTTTCAACCTCCCAAAGGAAGAGAAAAACAAGTTTTGGCAACAACCAGGGGACATGGAGGGTTTTGGACAAGCTTTTGTGGCGTCTGAGGAGCAAAATCTTACATTGGGCAGACGTTTTCTACTTGATGACTCTGCCAAAACGTTTTCGCAAACCCCACTTATTGCCCAAATTCTCTCCCCGATTCAGGTCTATATATATATAAACATAATGTCTTGCACCGCTGCACACATATTGTTTAAACTATATACACACATAATGTAATACTAATTAGAAAGTAATTTATAGAAGTAATTTTCCTTTTCATCTATATTATCGGTTTGGAGTTCTGTTTTGACAGTAAAAAAATTGGCGAGATAGTAATATTAGACAATAAATTAAGTTGGTGAGCCATTGCTATGGTACTAAAAACTTTTGGAGAATTTTTACAAATGATAATTGTAGCATAGTGGCATAGATACTTTATTTGTGCCCCTTACTTCTGTCCAACCCATATTCGAATTGAATCTCAAAATAGGTAGTTTCTTCGACTTAGGCCCTTGCTGCCATTATGTATTTCTTCCAGGATGTTTTGAAAAATTATGCTATGAAACTCGATTCACTGACTTTTTCTTTTTTATTAAATATTTGTGAAATTTTAACTATTATAGTACCTAATAAATAGGCAAGATCGTTTAGTTTTAAACTTCACCAAAGACGTTATTCACATGTTTTTATTTGATATCACATTGTCATATGATGATTCGAAATTTACAAATCAATCAGAGTATTAAGAAATTAGATTGAGTCAAGTCAAATGTCGAAACATCACTCTCTCTTGATTTGCTATAGATGCAGGGATTCCATAGAAGCTTGCTCAGCTGAGCTAGAAAAAAATTACAAATCACTCCTTGATCTCATGCCAAAAGCTCTAAGAATGGAAGATAGTGAAATGAGGATGAACTATTACCCACCATGTCCACAACCTGATCTTGTCATTGGCGTCAACCCTCACTCTGATGCTACTGGCCTCACCATCCTCCTCCAGAACAACGAAACCGAAGGCCTTTAGGTTAGGAAAGATGGAAAGTAGATCCTTATGAAGCCACTCCCTAACGCTTTTATTGTCAATATTGGAGACATGATAGAGGTAATTATTTGTTTGAACCAAAAGCACTAGCTCTACCACATTACGAACTTTACTCCTAAAGAAAAAATGAAAAGATTGATATGGCATACTAATTAAGTATTAGACCGGATCCCAAACGGTAATATCAATTCTAGTTTACAAAAATCAATCAAGCAAATCAGAAGTTACTTCTCAAGGTGCAAAAATTAGACATTTGACATTCTTTCTCTAATTCTTGGTATTACTTTTGGAACACACGTGGTTTTATCTATTAGTTACATAATGGTAAAACCATACATGGTACATCAATCTAACCTAAGTTATTCTAATTAATAAATTAAGTCTCAGATAAGTCATTTGAAATGTAATTATAATTAACTAATAATTGGACACAATATAGTTATTCTATAACATTATTCTATTAATTAATATACTCTAGTTAATAACATTATACTATTAGAATTCTCTCTCACCCTTCTCTCTTTTCTAACAAAGTTAAACACTTGAAATATGTGTAGATTGATTTGCGTATACTAACTAGAGAACAAGGATTAGCAACATAATTCTGGTTGATTTATATTTCAGATTCTATCAAACGGAATTTACCGAAGCATTGATTTGCCGGGCAACGGTTAACATGGCGAAAGAAAGGCTCTTAGTGGCCATATTTTACAACCCCAAAATGGATGGAGAATTGGGTCCAGCTCCAAGCCTTATAACTCCACACACTCCACCATTATTCAGAAGAATTGGCGTCTTAGATTACTTCAAGGGATATTTTTTCACGGGAACTCCGTTGCAAATCGTACATTGATGTGATAATGATCAATAGTGATGATCATTAACTTATAAAGTAATAATATCTGCTAAGACTAATTTATCGAGTGTTTATTAATATTAGAGCCGTTTGTATGATGTCAATGGAGACCTGTCCTCCTTACGTTTCTTTGTTTATTAATACTAGAGCGTTTATATGAAGTCAATGGAGACCTGTACCCTCCTTACGTTATTTTATATTGAAAAATGTTACCTATTTTAATTAGTGATCACCATATACGTGCATGGAAATGTGTCACAATTTCGACGTTACTATCAATATATGATGATCATCACTAGTAGTTGTACATGTATAACAATTAATATTAATATTTCTTTGCATTCGTAAGCTCAACCAAATGATAACCACACCTCCTCCTAGTCCTAATGAGTTCAAATCCCCATTCCCCAAATTCCAAAAAAAAAAAAAAAGATGTTTCCTTTACTTTACACGAAAGATTTTCCAATTAAATACGATGTAGACTTTTATCCCACTGAGATAAGTTAAGCTAGCTAATTTAAAAATTAACTACAAAGTAGTAATAATATATAGATATATATATATATAGATATAGACATACATATATATAATTATTATTCATTTTTATCTACTCATCCTCCTAAACTGTGTCCGGGGCGCAATGGGTACTTATTATAAACGTACACATAAGCCTTCAGATGATCTAAGGCGCAAAAAGCTTATTTGGGTTTGCAGACTTATTTTGTTGTTCACCTTACTCACTCTGCCCAAACGTTTGAGGAAACACTACAACAATAGCGAACAGACATCGCCATTTCCAGTGGCCTGGACATCACATGCCAGTTTTAAAACGACATGTACAAACAACAAATCACATCGATTCTAAACTAACATTGCATTATGTTTTTTCATCGATATCGATATTTTTCTTTCTTTAATGTTTTTGGGATTCTGAAGTCCAATATTCATAGTTAGTCTATTTTCGTAATTCTTTTATTTTTGAAAATTTTAATATAAAGTTCAAAGAATTAGGTTATAGGATTAAAAATTGAGAGGAAGGAGCAAAATCAACACATCTAAAATTGAAATAAAAAATTGAATATCAAAATAGAACAAGTACGGTTGGAGTACATAAAGATTGGATTGGATCAGATGACTGATTCTCCGAACCGATTGGAATATATATGACCAAAATAAATTGGATTTCAACCATCATGAGCACCCCTAAAAATAATATTAAGGCTATAATTTGGATGCCATGCATTATTCATCTTGTTTGTTGCATTAGATAATTTATTACCCGAAAAAAGACATATGGGCGCTACATAGGCAAGAATACCAACAGTAGTACTCTTTATGTGAGCCTATCACTGCTAATTAACGGTAAATTGTTTGTTTATGACCTTGATTAAAGGCTAAAATGCAAACATTTATCGATCCTAGCTCACAAACTCCCGATGGTTATCTGATTAAGTAGTTCTTGTGTCACCATTCAAAATCCGGACTAGTGTCAGAAGGAAATTTCACAAAGGTGATAAATTTTTTGATTTATTTGAAAAATATCTTAAAAATTTCAATTTTATAAAGCGGTCTATTTAAATAAAATATTTAAAATTTCATCATGTGAATCTCTCTCACATTAAATATAGATCGAACAAATATAATTAAAAAAAACATAGTTTGAAATAAGGTTCAAGCATCATCCTCATCCACTACAAAAAAAATCAAATATTAGTATGGCATACTTGCGTTCGCAGACAAAAGAAAACAATAATCTTGGTGAGGTAATCAGAAATAACAAACTCCGCGCAGGTTTACGGACTCTACACTGATGGTGGGGTGTGCAACGCCACACTATAAACCTACGATGCTATCACGGTGCTCATGTATGACTCTATGATACATCCAATACAGATCTAAAGTGAGTGTGAAAATAATCATGCTCTGGTTTTCGATAAAATAGACATAATAGGTTTTTATAGAAAAATATGCAGCATAACGGCCTTATTTTTTATGTACCCAAAATAAAATATACTCAATAAGTTCTCATAGCAATATTATATATATCATACAATCAGATTCTATCATATATATTCAAATAATTCAAATACTACATTTGTTCTCATATGCTGCAGAAAATAAGTTTTGTTCAAAAATGATATAAACGAAAGTAACTGAAACTCTACCTCACAAGAATAGTGATACTAGGCTATTGAATCCTCAAGGTATCGTTAGATGATTACCGAGAGTGTCAGGAACTAATTCCAAGCCCTCGATCATCCTCTTACAAAAAAATCAGCTTCTCAACGAAGTTTCGAATCCTTAAACGGACCTCTTTATTGAATTCCTAGTACCTAAAGTAGTTAGGTTAGACAGATAATTTGTCAAATTCAGGTCTGGACCCACACCGGACCTGTGGCATAGAAATCGAGGCAAATCTTAGCTGTCCGATTTTGATTTTTGTATCGATCACCAAACATAGGTAATACAAATATCAAACTTTCTCATTTTCCGAGTACAATTCAAAAATGACAATAAAAACATGATCCAATGGCCGAATTAAAACATTCTTCAGATGACTTGGTTGGCCACAAACAAAACATTCTCTATACGGACTGCCTTTGCCACCCCCTGAAGAACTACTGTTGTTCGAGCTTCTACTGTTCGGAGTACCCTAAGCTGACCACTGCCCCTGGTTCCTTCTGGTGACTTTCCCGTCATTACCTCTTTACTGGCTCCTCCTAAAGTCCAATCCCTCTTTGATGGCTTTTACCCGCTGGGTAGCCACCATAATTTTAGGAAGAGTATGGAAAGTTTGAGTCAATTCTGTTGAAAATGTTCCGATTCAGACGATTCATAAACTTGGCAACTCGGTACTTCTCATTCATACTCAGTCCAAGAGTAATACTTACTAACTCAATGAACTTTATCAAGTACTCATTTATCATTCTATTACCTTGAATCAAAGTCTCAAATCAGTTCACAATATACTGAACCTTATTGGCATACTAGGCCTTAAAAATCCATTCAAAGCCTTCCTAAGTTAGACCCACCATATCTTGCATCCATTCCATTGTCTCTCACCAGCAAATGGCACTCCCCATCAAATAGGTAACAGTAAACATAACCTAAAACTCAACCAGAGTACCTAAGACACGAAAGTACCTCTCCATCTTACGCAACCAAGTAATCGCTGTGAGAAGTTCTAGTCTCCCATCATACCGCTTTGGTTGGAAGCGCATGAACTGCTGGAGGTGATCTGACTGATACAACTGACGTTCCCCTTGGAGCAAGCAGCTAATAGTCTGGAATGCTCAAATCCCTGCTACACATTGCCTTGATCAGATGAGTGAAATCCAGACGACAAGGTTCGGTACTCAGCTGGTGCCTCGGAACTCTTCTCGGAGGCATTCTTATAATTCTGAAACAATATGCCAAGTAGTTAATGAGATAATAATAAATGCTTATTATGAAAATAACTTTATTCTAGTTTAATGGTGATACGTCCGAGCTATTAAACTCAAGTTCTAATACCATAATTTCTGTTACAACTCAAAACTCAGGCTAGTAGCAAAAAAGGAATTTCACAAAGGTAAGAAATTCCTTAATTTATTTGGAAAAATGTCTTAAAAGCCTCAGTTTTATAAAACAGCCCATTTAAATAAAATATTTGAAATTTCATCCCATGAGTCTATCCCACAGTTCATTTATACCATTAAACATCATCCTCGTCCACTACAAAAAAAAAAAAAAAAATCAAATATCAGTATGGCATACTTGCGTTCACAGACATAAAGAAAGTAGCAATCCTGGTGCTAATGCTAATCCAGAAGCAAACAATCCCAACACTACAGCATACTCCTCTAGCATTACCAAGATGACAGACAACTTCTTAATCTTCTTGATCACCCAAATTACATGGGACACTACCTAAGGAGGAAAGAAGGGAGTGAGTATAAAATGATCAGTAGGAAAAACAGTTATCTGGATGAAAATATTTTAGTGATGGAAAACTCCTACATGATTAGTTTAGATCCAAAACACACACATATATATATATATAATCCAAACTGAAAATCCACAAATACATATATATAAAGCCATGTAATTAAAACCATCAATCTATATGCACATGGCACAAATCAACCCATACTCATGAGCTCTTATTCTCTCATCTATATAAACCCATGATGATGGTACTAAATATATCTAATAGCCTATCTAATACCTAAGCCCATACCCAGAGAGGACACCCATGCATCGCTTATCAAACCTAGAGGGACAGCTGAATTGCCTACGCTTGCCAAATGAGAAGGTAATCATAAATAAAATACCTCACATAGGTTTATGGACTCTACACTGACGGTGGGATATACAGTGTCACACTGTAAACTCACGATGCTAACACAGTGCTCATGTATGATTCTATGACACGCGCAATGCAGAACTGAAGTGTGAAAATAATCATGCTCTAGTTTTTCGATAAAATAAGCATAATAAGATTTTACAGAAAAACAGGCAGCATAATGACCCTATTTTTGATATACCCAAAATAACATGCACTCAACAAGTTCTCAGAGCAATACGGTATACATCATACAATCAGATTCCACCACATATATTTAAATAATTCAAAAATCACATTTGTTCTCATTTATTGCGAAAACTAAGTTTTATTCTAAAATGGCATAAAATGAAGGTAACGGAATCCCTATCTCACAAGAATAGCGATATCATACTATTGAATTCTCAGGGTATGGTTGGACGATTGCCCGGAGGGTCAGGAACCAATTCCAAGCCCTCAATCGTCCTCTTGTGAAAAATTAACTTCTAAACAAAGTTTCAAATCTTGAAACAAACATCTTCACTCAATTCCTAGCACCCAAAATAGCTAAATTAGATATATAACTTGTCCAATTCAGGTTTGGGCTCACATCAGACCAGTGGCATGCAAATCGAGACAAATCTTAGCCATCTGAATTTGATTTTTTTGTCGGTCACCAAATATAGGCAATATATATATAGATATATCAAACTTCCTCATTTTCTGAGTACATTTCAAAAATGACAACAAAAATATGATCTAATGGTCGGATTAAAAAGTTAAACTTAAGCTCAAAATATCGAAAAATGGCAAGTTTTGATTCGGATAGTATGGGGTTAAGATATGTATACCTTGACGATCCTTGCGACGATACGAATCCAACGAGCTTAGTTTGAGGTCAAATGGTGGTCGGAATCGTCACTGGTAGCCAAAACTCCGAAACGACCACTTTTCCTTCTCCAGCGACGGCAAGCTCCTCTGGTGGTCGCTGTTGGTTGGCATCAGCTCAAGCACAGTGCAAGGAAGCTCTACCAGTGGTCCCTGTGACTGGACGATGGGGAGCGGTGGTGGTGCCTCCTTCTTCCCGTTCGGCCAAGAGAGTGAGAGCGAGAAAGAAAGAGAGAGGTCAGGACCGAGGGAGGGAGAGAAGAGAGAGAGTGTAGGAGGGTGAGCCTACGTGGGGATAAGTAAGAAACTATGCAAATTTTAAAAAATTTTCACTATAGTCTCTGGTTCCCAAATCTCTATCACTTCAGTCCTCAAAGTAATTGCAATATAGCCTTTAAATTTGCAAAGTAATTCCTCCATTATTATATCCATAAAATTGGTAAAATATTCAAATTACACTCGAAAATTCCATATTTTTACACCTTGCACCATAAAAGTAGCATAAGTCCACAACAATTTGTAATTTTGCAGCCTAATTTGGATAACTTAATGTGTTCTTTAACTAAAGACTGACTGATAGAACTGAATTTTTCTCAAAACAATATTCTCACAAAGTGAGATCAATTTCTACCTCGTTCCTTGTCTTTTACAAATAAATCTACGAAAATAATGAAATGCTAATTAGTTGGTAGAATGTTTGGTAAATAGAGTGGAAAATTTTAGGAGGAAAAAAGGTACTGCAGAGATAAGTAAAATGTTCGGTGGAGAATCAGAATAATGGAATGCAGAATTCAAGTGGAATTACCAACTCCATTGGACCACCAGATTATTACTCCTCCAAATCACAATTTGAAGAGATCAAGAAATGAATTAAGACAAATCATATTACCAAACGGGAATTTGTTGTCCTATTTGAGGTATATTTCTCGGTATTTTATAGGAAGTCAAATAATTATCTTTACATGAATAATTACAGAAAAGGTAAATTATATAATAGTTGCTTTTGGCCTTTCAAAAGCGATATAAGAGGTTAATTATACAATAGTTGTAAGATAAGTGTACCTAAGGAGAACCAACTAAGAAAAAATATCCATACCTTATCTTTAGAGTTTACTTCTATCATTCTTTTTCCAGGTGCCCTATCATGACTTATTAGTTGTATATACATACCAATAAAAGAAGGGCCACTATCATGACTTATTAGTTGTATATACATACCAATAAAAGAAGGGCCACGGATCCCTCTTCTAAAAAGAGCGAGTATATATATATATATACACACACCCTTCTATATATATATAAGGAGCGAGAATAGGGATTTTTTTCTTTATCAATATGGAAATTAATATGAATTGTTAGATTTCAGTCAGATTGTTGTAATTGAATATGTTGCATTAGATTATAATAAAAATTAAATATAATGTTTATTTTTTTCTCCTATTAAATTGAAATCTAATGGTTAGTATAGATTTTCATATATTGTAGGGAAATAAAAAAAAATCATATTATACAACTACTTTATAAGTGGGATAAGATTATAGAGATTTTTCTCGATTTATAATTTGTGTTTTTGCATAATCGCTAATAAAGGTCAGTCTCACATACTTTCATATTTGTTTTTGCTTCATTAATTAATAATTGCATATTATCACGAGTATGTAATTATCAGGAAAACTTATACCTATGGTGTTAGTGACCACTGATATTGTCTAGTATCTATTGAATTATGCACAACAGATTTTTGGCCTATCAAAGGCGACATAAAAGGTTAATTATATAATAGCTGTAAGATAAGTTTACAAACGGGGAACCAACTTAGAAAAAATATCCATAACTTATCTTTAGAGTTTACTCCTAACATTCTGTTTTCGGGTGAGTGAACCTATCATGACTTATTAGTTGTATATATATACAAATAAAAGAAAGGCCACAGATCCATCTTCTAAAAAGAGTGAGTATATATATATATATATACACACACGCTTCTATATATATATAAAGAGCGAGTATAGAGATTTTTTCTTTATCAATATGGAAATTCATATGAATTGTTAGATTTCAGTCTGATAGTTGTAATTAAATATGTTGCATTGGATTATAATAAAAACAAAATATAATGTTTATTTTTTTCTCCTATTAAATTGAAATCTGACTGTTAGTATAGATTTTCAGATATTGTAGGGAAATACAAAAAATTCATATTATACAACCATTTTATAAGCAGGATAAGATTATAGAGATTTTTCTCAATTTATAATGTGTTTTTGTTTAATTGCTAATATAGGTCAATCTCACTAACTTACATATTTATTTTTGCTTCATCAATTAATAATTGCATATTATCATAGCTACGCAATTATCAGGAAAACTGATACCCATAGTGATGGTGACCACTAATATTGTCTGGTATCTATTGAATTATGCACAATAGATTTTTGGCCTATCAAAAGCGACATCAAAGGATGATTATATAATAGTTTTAAGATAAGTTTACAAACTGGGAACCAACTTAGAAAAAATATCCATAACTTATATTTAGAGTTTACTCCTAACATTCTTTTTTCGGGTGAGTGAACCTATCATGATTTATTAGTTGTATATATATACCAATAAAAGAAAGGCCACGAATCCATCTTCTAAAAAGAGTGAGTATATATATATATACATGCGCTTCTATATATATATAAGGAGCGAGTATAGAGATTTTTTCTTTATCAATATGGAAATTAATATTAATTGTTAGATTTTAGTCTGATAGTTTTAATTAAATATGTTGCATTGGATTATAATAAAAATTAAATATAATGTTTATTTGTTTCTCCTATAAAATTGAAATCTGACGGTTAGTATAGATTTTAATATATTTTAGGGAAATAAAATAAATTCATATTATACAACCAACGTATAAGTGGGGTAAGATTTTAGAGATTTTTCTCAATTTATAATTTGTTTTTTTGCTTAATCGCTAATATAGGTCAATATCACCTACTTTTATATTTGTTTTTGCTTTATCAATTAAAAATTGCATATTATCACAGTTACGCAATTATCAGGAAAACTGACACCCATAATGATGGTGACCATTAATATTATCTAGTATCTATTGAATTATGCACAAGAGATTTTTGCCCATTCAAAAGTGACATAAAAGGTTAATTATATAAAAGTTATAAGATAAGTTTCCAAAAGGATAACCAACTTAGAAAAAGTATCCATATCTTATGCTTAGAGCTTACTCCTACCATTCTTTTTTCAGATAAACAAACCTATCATGACTTATTAGTTGTATATATATACCACAACCAGAAGGGCCACGGATCCAGCTTCTAAAAAGAGCGAGTATATAAATATATATAAACACACGCTTCTATATATATATAAGGAGCGAGTATAGGGATTTTTTCTTTATCAATATAGAAATCAATATGAATTGTTCGATTTCAGTCTGATATTTGTAATTAAATATGTTGTATTGGATTATAATAAAAATTAAATATAATATTTATTTTTTTCTCCTATTAAATTGAAATCTGACGGTTACTATAGATTTTCATATATTGTTGGAAAATAAAAAAAAAATCATATTATACAACCACCTTATAAGTGGGATAAGAATATAGAGATTTTTCTCAATCTATTATTTGTGTTTTTGCTTAATCGCTAATATAGGTCAATCTCACCTACTTTCATATTTGTTTTTGCTTCATCAATTAATAATTGCATTTTATCACAGTTACGTCATTATCAGGAAAACTGATACCCATGGTGATGGTGACCACTAATATTGTCTAGTATCTATTGAATTATGCACAAGAGATTTTTGGCCGATCAAAAGCGACATAAAAAGTTAAGTATATAATAGTTGTAAGATAAGATTACAAGAGGAGAACCAACTTAGAAAAAGTATCCATACCATATCTTTAGAGTTTACTCCTACTATTCTTTTTTCAGGTAAGCGAACCAATCATGATTTATTAGTTGTATACATAAACGAATAAAAGAAGGTCCATTGATCCATCTTCTAAAAAGAACGAGTATAAATATATATACACAAATGCTTCTATATATATAAGGAGCGAGTATAGGGAGTATTTCTTTATCAATATGGAAATCAATATGAATTGTTAGATTTAAGTCTAATAGTTGTAATTAAATATGTTGCATTGGATTATAATAAAAAATAAATATAATGTTTATTTTTTTCTCCTATTAAATTGAAATCTGACAGTTAGTATAGATTTTCATATATTGTAGGGAAATAAAAAAAATTTGTATTATACAACCAACGTATATGTGGGGTAAGATTATAAAGAATTTTCTCAATTTTTGATTTGTGATTTTGCTTAATCGCAGATGTAGGTCAATCTCACCTACTTTCATATTTGTTTTTGCTTCATTAATTAATAATTACATATTATCACAATTACGCGATTATCAGGAAAACTGATACCCATAGTGATGGTGACCACAAATATTGTCTAGTATCTATTGAATTATGCACAAGAGATTTTTGGCCTATCAAAAGCGATATAAAAGGTTAATTTTATAAAAGTTGTAAGATAAGTTTCCAAAAAGAAAACCAACTTAGAAAAAGTATCCACAATTTATCCTTCGAGCTTACTCCGACCATTCTTTTTTCGGGTGAGCGAACCTACCATGACTTATTAGTTGTATATAGATACCAATAACAGAAGGGTCACGGATCCATCTTCTAAAAAGATCGAGTATATATATATATATATACACACACGCTTCTATATATGTATAAGGAGCGAGTAAAAGGGATTTTTTCTTTTTCAATATGGAAATTAATATGAATTGTTAGATTTCAGTCTGATTGTTCTAATTAAATATGTTGTATTGGATAATAATAAAAATTAAATATAATGTTTATTTTTTCTCCTATTAAATTCAAATCTGACAGTTAGTATAGATTTTCATATATTCTAGGGAAATAAAAAAAATCATATTATACAACCACTTTACAAGTGGGATAAGATTATAGGGATTTTTCTCAATTTATAATTTGTGTTTTTGCGTAATCGCTAATATAGGTCAATCTCACCAACTTTCATATTTGTTTTTGCTCCATCAATTAATAATTGCATATTATCATAGTTACGCAATTATCAGGAAAACTGATACCCATAGTGATGGTGACCACTAATATTATTTGGTATCTATTAAGTTATGCACAAGAGATTTTTGGCCTATAAAAAGCCACATAAAAGGTTAATTATATAATAGCTGTAAGATAAGTTTACAAACAGGGAACTAACTTCGAAAAAATATCCACAACTTATCTTTAGAGTTAACTTTTAACATTGTCTTTTCGGGTGAGTAAATCTATCATGACTTATTAGTTGTAAATGTATACCAATAAAAGAAAGGCCACGGATCCATCTTCTAAAAAGAGTTAGTATATATATATACACACACGCTTCTATATATATATATAAAGAGCTAGTATAGAGATTTTTTCTTTATCAATATGAAATTAATATGAATTGTTAGATTTCAGTCTGATAGTTGTAATTAAATATGTTTTATTGGATTATAATAAATATAAAGTTTATTTTTTTCTCCTATTAAATTGAAATCTGACGGTTAGTATAAATTTTCATATATTGTAGGGAAATAAAAAAAAAATTCATATTATACAACCACTATATAAGCGGGATAAGATTATAGAGATTTTTCTCAATTTATAATTTGTGTTTTTGTGTAATCGCTAATATTGTTCAATCTCACCAATTTTCATATTTGTTTTTGCTCCATCAATTAATAATTGCATATTATCATAGATACGCAATTATCACGAAAACTGATACCCATAGTGATGGTGACCACTAATATTTTCTGGTATCTATTGAATTATGCACAAAATATTTTTGGCCTATCAAAAGTGACATAAAAGGTTAATTATATAATAGTTGTAAGATAAGTTTACAAACGAGGAACCAACTTAGAAAACATATCCATAACTTATCTTTAGAGTTTACTCCTAACATTTTTTTTCGAGTGAGTGAACCTATCATGACTTATTAGTTGTATATAGATACCAATAAAAGAAGGGCCACAAATCCATCTTCTAAAAAAAGCGAGTATATATATATATATATATACACACACACTTCTATATATATATAAGGAGCGAGTACAGGGATTTTTTCTTTGTCAATGTAGAAATTAATATGAATTGTTAGATTTCAATATAATAGTTATAATTAAATATGTTACATTGAATTATAACAAAAATTAAAGATAACTTTTATGTTTTTCTCCTATTAAATTTAAATCTAACGGTTAGTATAGATTTTCATATATTGTAGGGAAATAAAAAAATCTTATTATACAACCACTTTATAAGTGAGATAAGATTATAGAGATTTTTCTCAATTTATAATTTATTTTTTTGCTTAATCACTAATAAAGGTCAGTCTCACGTACTTTTATATTTGTTTTTACTTCATTAATTAATAATTGTATATTATCACAGTTATGTAATTTTCAGGAAAACTGATACCCATGGTGATGTTGACCACTAATATTGTCTAGTATCTATTGAATTATGTACAAGAGATTTTTGGCCTATCAAAAGTGACATAAAAGGTTAATTATATAATAGTTGTAAGATAAGTTTCCAAAAAGAGAACCAACTTAGAAAAAGTATCCATACCTTATCCTTAGAGTTTACTCCTACCATTCTTTTTTCTGGTGAGCGAACCCATCATGACTTATTAGTGATATATATATACCAATAAAAGAAGGGCAACAGATCCATCTTCTAAAGGGAGCGAGTATATATATATAAACACACACGCTTCTATATATATATGTGGAGCGAGTATAGGGATTTTTTCTTTTTCAATATGGAAATTAATATGAATTGTTAGATTTCAGTCTGATTGTTATAATTAAATATGTTGCATTGGATTATAATAAAAATTAAATATAATGTTTATTTTTTTCTCCTATTAAATTGAAATCTAATGGTTAGTATAGATTTTCATATATTGTAGGGATATGAAAAAAAATCATATTATACAACCACTTTATAAGTGGGATAAGATAATAGACATTTTTCCCGATTTATAATTTATGTTTTTGCTTAATCGCTAATAAAGTTCAGTCTCACGTACTTTCATATTTGTTTTTGCTTCATTAATTAAAAATTGCATATTATCACAAGTATGTGATTATCAGGAAAACTTATATCCATGGTGTTAGTGACCACTGATATTGTCTAGTATCTATTGAATTATGCACAAGAGATTTTTGGCCTATCAAAGGTGACATAAAAGGTTAATTATATAATAGTTGTAAGATAAGTTTACATAAGGAGAACCAACATAGAAAAAGTATCAATACCTTATCTTTAGAGTTTACTCCTACCATTCTTTTTTCAGGTGAGCGAACCTATCATGACTTATTAGTTGTATAAATGTACCAATAAAAGAAGGGCCATGGATCCATCTTCTAAAAAGAGCGAGTATATATATATACACACACACGCTTCTATATATATATATAAAGAGCGAGTACATGGATTTTTTCTTCATCAATGTGGAAATTAATATGAATTGTTAGATTTCAGTCTAATAGTTGTAATTAATTATGTTACATTGGATTATAATAAAAATTAAATATAATGTTTATTTTTTTCTCTTATTAAATTAAAATCTGACGGTTAGTATAGATTTTCATATATTGTAGGGTAATAAAAAAAATTCATTTTATGCAACCACCTTATAAGTGGGATAAGATTATAGAGATTTTTTGTCTATTTATAATTTGTGTTTTTACTTAATCGCTAATATAGGTCAATCTCACCTTCTTTCAAATTTGTTTTTGCTTCATCAATTAATAATTGCATATTGTCACAGTTACGTAATTATCAAGAAAACTGATATCCATAGTGACGGTGACTACTAATATTATTTAGTATCTATTGAATTATGCACAAGAGATTTTTGGCCTATAAAAAGCGACAAAAAAGGTTAATTATATAATAGTTGTCAGATAAGTTTCCAAAAGGAGAACCAACTTAGAATACGTATCCATACCTTATCTTTAGAGTTTACTCCTACCATTCTTTTTCGGGTGAGCGAACCTATCACGACTTATTAGTTATATATATATACCAATAAAAGAAGAGCCACATATCCATCTTCTAAAAACAGCGAGTATATATGTATATACACACACGCTTCTATATATATATAAAGAGTGAGTATAGGGATTTTTTCTTTATCAATATGGAAATTAATATGAATTGGTAGATTTCAGTCTGATAGTTGTAATTAAATATGTAGCATTGGATTATAATAAAAATTTAATATAATATTTATGTTTTTCTCCTATTAAATTGAAATCTGACGGTTAGTATAGATTTTCATATATTGTAGGGAACTGAAATGAATTCATATTATACAACCAACGTATAAGTGGTGTAAGATTATAGAGATTTTCTCAATTTCTAATTTGTGTTTTTCTTAATTGCTAATATAAGTCAATCTTACCTGCTTTCAAATTTTTTTTTGCTTCATCAATTAAAAATTGCATAGTATCACAGTTACACGATTATTTGGAAAATTGATACCCATAGTGATAGTGACCACTAATAATGTCTAGTATCTATTGAATTATGCACTAGAGATTTTTGGCCTATCAAAAGCGACATAAAAGGTTAATTATATAATAGCTGTAAGATAAGTTTCCAAAGGGAGAACCAACTTAGAAAAAGTATCCATACCTTATCCTTAGAGTTTACTCCTACCATTCTTTTTTTGGGTGGGCGAACCCATCATGACTTATTGGTGGTATATATATACCCATAAAAGAAGGGCAACGGATTCTTCTTCTAAAAGGAGCGAGTATATATATATAAACACATACGCTTCTATATATATACGAGGAGCGAGTGTAGGGATTTTTTCTTTATCAATATGGAAATTAATATGAATTTTTCGATTTCAGTCTGATTGTTATAATTAAATATATTGCATTGGATTATAATAAAAATTAAATATAATGTTTATTTTTTTCTTCTATTAAATTGAAATCTGACGGTTTGTATAGATTTTCATATTGTAGGGAAATAAAAAAAATTCATATTATACAACCACCTTATAAGTGGGATAAGATTATAGAGATTTTCTCAATTTATAATTTGTGTTTTTGCTTAATCACTAATATAGGTCAATCTCACCTACTTTCATATTTGTTTTTGCTTTATCAATTAACAATTGCATATTATCACAGTTACGCGATTATCAGGAAAACTGATACCCATGGTGATGGTGACCACTAATATTGTCTATTATCTATTTAATTATGCACAAGAGATTTTTTACCTATCAAAAGCGACATAAAAGATTAATTATGTAATAGTTGTAAGATAAGTTTCCAAAAGGAGAACCAACTTAGAAAAAGTATCCATATCTTATCTTTAGAGTTTACTCCTACCGTTGTTTTTTCGGGTGAGAGAAACTTTCTTGACTTATTAGTTGTATATATATACACCAATAAAAGAAGGGCCACAGATCCATCTCCTAATAAGAGCGAGTATATATATATATACTCACACGCTTCTATATATATATTGGGAGTGAGTATAGGGATTTTTTCCTTATCATTATGGAAGTTAATATGAATTGTTAGATTTCAGTCTAATTGCTATAATTAAATATGTTGCAGTGGATTATAATAAAAATTAAATATAATGTTTATTTTTTTCTCCTATTGAATCAAAATCTGACAGTTAGTATAGATTTTCATATATTGTAGGGAAATAAAAAAAATTCATATTGTACAACCACCTTATAAGTGGGATAAGATTATAGAGATTTTCTCAATTTATAATTTGTGTTTTTGCTTAATTGCTAATATAGGTCAATCTCACCTACTTTAATATTTGTTTTTGCTTCATCAATTAATAATTGCATATTATCACAGTTACATGATTATCAGGAAAACTGACTGATTCAAATTAATGAAGTCTTTTCTCAAGTGCAGGAGTATCAAAGTATTAAATTACTCGGTGAGACAGAGGTCAATCCACAAGAAGGTTATTGAATAATACTAGACCATGACACATATATTGCAAGAATAAAAATGATAGGAAAAAGTTTGTTGTAGGATGATTTTGACAATATGAAACAAAGTGACTGAAATATAACGATATGAAATTACAGAATTAAACAATTACTAAGATTAGGGGATCCACTCTTAGGTATACCAAATAAGTATAACCAAAGCTCTTTTATCATTCAATTGGAATCCACACACAACGGAGGTTCTAATCGGAAGATGATTCATTAAAGGCCCATTATTAGTTATCTATGTGATGAGATTAGTTTTCTTAATTACCTTTTTTTGATAATGCCAACGCTTGCAAATATGGTCAAGCATTCATGGTGCCACCTTATGTCTACAACAAATCAAAATCCCTTACTAGCACAATCGGTACAAAAGGAATTACGTATTTGTTGTGCCAATGGTTGACTACAATGAATCAAGACTCACCACTTAACAAGGAGGGTACTACAATTGATTAAGAAAATTAAGTAGCACATGTATAACAGTAATTAAAATATATAAACAATGAAGTGCTCCTAGAGTTTGGATTATACCTATCTTTCCTCTAAGAGGTTCACCCTTTCATCTTAGCAACATACAAGATTAAGTAAACCTGATGAAGAAGAATAACAAGTATGAACACAATATGAACATAACTTTAAACACAAAACTCTTACTATTTTGAAGGCAAAGCAAGATTAAAATAACATGAATAACAATAGGAGAATAAAAGAGAGTGATCTTGTTCTCAAAATCAAGATGCCTCCTAAGCCTAGCATAAGCATCTATTTATAGGAAAATTTAGAGATATAAAGTCAAAATTTATAGACTAAAGATAAGAACAAATTGGCAACTTGTTTTGGTAGATTCAGTCTCTCCCAAAGATATATCTGAAACTCCATGAATTTGGATGAAAAATGTCTTAATCAAAGAAGAAAACTTGAAGCTTTATCTCTTAGAAGTCGTATGCCACCAAAATTTCATCCATTGGAGATGTATTTCTTGACTTATAGCAAAATCGGTAAAGATAGGTTTTGCTTAGTCAAAATTGGTTGCTGATCTTATCATGTAGAAAGATCTGATATTTTTACCCTGATTTAAGCTTCTTTTTTTCTCAAAGTACAAATCATCTAGATAATTTTGTGTACGTATCCATGGTATCAAGAATCACTCCATTTGAGATTGTAATAAGGCCAGAATAGGCCAAATAATAAAGGGTGTCGGGCTAAACATGAGTGCAGTCTAATTTACAATATTATCTATTTGAGACCCATTTAGAAATAATTTAGGCAGATTTTATAAATTGGGTTTAGTGAGTAATTGAGTTTAAAATCCATGAGTTTAAGAATTGGATCAAAATCCTATGTAGTTTGGAATCTGTGCCTATTTTACGAAATCTTCGTAGAAATGAATATTTAGCTCAAATTAGAGGTAATTCTTGCTTTTATGCCTATGTCTAAAAAAGTGATTTAAATTAGGGAATTTAATGAAACTTTAAGTATATAATGATGATCTAATTTCATAATAAATTTATACAATTAGACGTTCATCAAAAACTGATACTCATAGTGATGGTCACCACTAATATTGTCTAGTATCTATTGAATTATGCACAAGAGATTTTTGGCCTACCAAAAGCGACATAAAAGGTTAATTATAAAATAGTTGTAAGATAAGTTTACAAAGGAGAACCATCTTAGAAAAAGTATCGATACTTTATCTTTAGAATTTACTCCAACCATCCTTTTTTCTGGTGAGCGAACCTATCATGACTTATTAGTTGTATATATATACCAATAAAAGAAGGGCCACAAATCCAACTTCTAAAAAGAGCGAGTTTATATATTTATACACACATGTTTCTATATATATATATATAAATAGTGAATATACGGATTTTTTTTTATCAATATGGAAATTAATATGAATTATTAGATTTCAGTCTGATAGTTGTAATATAATATGTTGCATTGGATTATAATAAAAATTAAAAATAATGTTTATTTTTTTCTCTTATTAAATTGAAATCTAACGGTTAGTATAGATTTTCATATATTGTAGGAAAATAAAAAAAATTCATATTATACAACCACCTCATAAGTGGGATAGGATTATAGAGATTTTTGGCCTATCAAAAGTGACATAAAAGGTTAATTATAAAATAGTTGTAAGATAAGTTTACAAAAGGAAAACCATCTTAGAAAAAGTATCCATATCTTATCTTTAGAATTTACTCCTACCATCCTTTTTTTCTGGTGAGCACGAATCCATCTTCTAAAAAGAGTGAGTATATATATATATATATATATATTTATAAGTAGCAAGTATATGGATTTTTTCTTTATCAATATGGAAATTAATATGAATTGTTAGATTTCAGTCTGATGGTTGTAATATAATATGTTGCATTGGATTATAATAAAAATAAAATATAATGTTTATTTTTTTCTCTTATTAAATTGAAATCTAACCGTTAGTTTAGATTTTCATATTTTGTGGGGAAATAAATTAAAAATTTATATTATACAACCACCTTATAAGTGAGATAAGATTATAGAGATTTTTCTCAATTTATAATTTGTTTTTTTGCTTAATCGCTAATATAGGTCAATCTCTCCTACTTTCATATTTGTTTTTGCTTCATCAATTAACAATTGCATATTATCACAGTTACGTGATTATCTGGAAAACTGATACCCATGGTGACGGTGACCACTAATATTGCCTAGTATTTATTGAATTATGCACAAGAGATTTTTGGCCTATTGATAACTCTACGAAAAATAGAATTATTTATGTTATTTTTCTTAATCAATTTTATTTGTTTTGTGTTAATTTTACTTTAATTTAGGTTGTTTATAGTTAATTTGATTTTTATATAATTTCATTTAATTTTATTATATTTTAGGTATTTAATTTAATTTGATTTAGTTTAGGATAATTTAGTTTTATTTAATTAAATTCGAAATTAATTTATTTAGATGATGATGTGTTTATTTTATTTTGATTCAGTTTTAATTTTATTTTTATTTAGATTAAATGAAAAAGAAAAATAAGGAAAAAGGGCAAAAAAATCGGAAAAGGAGCAACCCAGGCTCGCGAGTATATAATAAACAAAAGACGCGATCTTAGCCGTTCGATCGAGACTCAAAGCATCAGGCGGGCGCATGGAGTACACGCGGCTGAGCAGGCTAGTGGAGCAGCAGGAGACATGTGGGTTCCGTGCGCGTCAGCAGCTGCCAAGCAAATCTCGTGCAACCGGCTCTTCCTCCAGTTAGACTACGCCATGTAAGCACATTAATTCCAGCTTTTCTTTCAGCCAATCACACAAGAGTTTTGTGCCGCACGCACGGGTTTCAGCCGCACCGGACTATGCCTCACTGCCCAGAAACGTGAATAATAAAGAGGAAGAGAGAAAAAGAATGCGAGGGACTTGTTGGAGTTTTACACATCTTTTAGCCAATCAGAAGCCATCTTTATAAACGTGGGAACTTGCACAACACTCCAAGTTCAGCTATAAATAGCCAGAACGTGAGAAAGAAAAAATACACCAATTTTGAGAGAGAAAATTCTACTTTTTCCTAGAGAGAGTGCGAGATTAGGCTAATTTTTAGAAAGACTTGAGAGCTGATCTTAGTTGTATAGTTTTTCTGTTTTCCATCTTTGATTTCTGAGAGTACTTCAACACTTATAAATTTAGTTTGTTGAATTCTTCAATATTTTTATTTTCAATATATTATTTTCTTATTTCTCAAATAAATTCAGTCATGCTTTCTTTATGTGGTGATTTAATTTAGATTATAATTATATTTATTTTATTACTTGATCTTTTACTGCAGTATTATTTCTGTGATATATTGTCGATCTTAGATAACTAATAAGATAGATTATTTTTTGTGTTAATTGGAAGAATTTCTCGTATTGTATGCTTTACACTAATATCTGTTCGTAATTGCTATATTTTTTGGTTGTGTTTGGGATGTGAAACATATAATTGAGTGATAAATAGGAATCAAAGTTGGTAACAGTTAAACGAGCAATTAAGTGAATCTTGAAGCATTGTTTTCTCATATTGGTATTTTCATTTATTATTTCTTTGATTATTTTAATTTATTGTAAAATTAATTTTTATTTTCAATTCTTCTTTTTATTTTTCGTTACCTTTTATTGTTAATTTACTTCTCTGTGAGATCGACACCTTAATCTATATTGCGATAGCTGTTAGTATATTTTGAGCATAGACAAAATTTGGTGCCATTGCCAAGGAAGTCAAATCAATGAAAAAGATACGCAATTCTTTCATTCTTTTTCTTGTAGATTTTGTAAATATATATATATATATTTCTCTTCCTTATAGGTTTAATTTCTTTAATTTTTTTATTTTTTTATTTTGTTTTTTTAGTATAGTTTTTATTTCTATTAAGTAGGTTTACTAATTTTCTAGACTTTAGGTTTTTAATTAGTTAATTTTTTTCTGCACATTATCATTATTTTATTTATTTATTATTTTAAAAAAAAATTGTGTTGTTTGCGTAATCGGTAGAAACTTGGATTGTTATGTCATAAAGGCATAGTCTAAGAAAGATTGGTTACAGAATTATAAGGACTATAACCGTGACCCCTCCAACTCACCTGGGAACCTCGGGGAGTTCTGTCTAGAAATATTGGATTTTAAGTAGGACCTTTTGCACCATTTCCAATCTATATGGGAACATTCTTAGTGTATACTTGTTGCGTTTACTTCACAACTCTCTTTTTCTTAATAAAATAAAAGAACTTGGGTGTATGTCTTGGCATAGAGATGAAAGAGGAAGACTTAATAGACGACTCGATTTTGAAGAAGATTCAACTGACTCTTGGTCAGGTACAGACTTATCCGAAATGCCTTTATCAGCCATCATGAATCAAATTAAGAATAATGCTGCTAGAATTTTAAATGATTACCTACACCCAACTTGCACAGCCACACCTTCATGCATCATTTTTCCTCAAAATGCACCGCAAATGGATTTTAAACCTGGCATGATCCAACTTTTACCTATCTTTTATGGCCTAAATAGTGAAAATCCATACTTGCACCTTAGGGAAATTGAAGAGGTAGTGGTCACTTTCCATAGCCAACCTAATGCAGTAGACATTGTTAGGTTAAAATTTTTCCCATTCTCCTTGAAAGATAAAGCAAAGAGTTGGCAATACTCTTTAAGACTGAGATCCATAAGTACATGGGTAGAAATGACCCGAGCTTTCTTTAACAAATACTTCCCGCACCATAAGACCAATAGCCTTAAGCGATAGATCTCGACCTTTTTCAAAAAGATAGTGAAACATTATATCAAGCTTAGGAGAGATTCAAATAGTTACTGAACATGTGCCCACATCATGGGTACGAAAATTGGCATTTAGTTAGTTATTTCTATGAGAGATTAACCATTAGGGAGCGCCAATTCATAGAGATGATATGTAATGGAGAGTTCTTACAGAAAGGCCCAGATGAAGCCATAGACTACCTAAATGAGTTAGTTGAGAAAGCCCACACATGGACTGGATCTAGTATTACTGATAGCACTAATAGGTCATGACCAATAGGAATCTACCTTCTTAGGGAAGAAGATAACCTTAAAGCTCAATTAGAAACCGTGACTAGGAAATTAGAGGTTTTGAAAACTAGAGATAGTAGAGTCACTCGTACGATTGCTAGGGTAGAATCTTAGGCTACATGTTTTGTCTGTGGAGGAGTGGAATACTTAGCTCAGGATTGCCCAACCTATAGTGAGATAAAATGGGTTTATGAAGAGCAATATAACTCCTTAGGAACATTTAGAAATCCTTTCTCACCATACTCTGACACGTACAATCCTGACTGGAGAAACCACCGAAATTTTAGTTGGAAGTCTGATCAAAACTAGCCTACATCATCCAACACTAATAATTGGAACTTTGACGCACCACCACCTAGGAATTACTCTGCACCTCAATATAATACATGACCCAATAGATATCCTTTAGAGGAAACACTTCAGGTATTTATGGAGGCACAAAATAAAACTAACCAAAAGTTTGAGTCTATACTTACACAGGTAATGGAAGAGAATAAAGAGATTAAGAGTCAGATAACTAAGCTGACTAGCGCTCTTACTGTATAAGAGCGTGGAAGATTTTCCTGCCCAACCTCAGTCCAATCCGAAGGGGCAACACTTGGTACAAACCTCTAGCACTGATAAGCAGAATATTAAAGAGGTCAATTCCATTACTACTCGAGGTGGTTAGACTTTAGATGGTCCGACTTTACCAAGTGCACTACCAAGAGACACTACCACCCTGGGTAGCACTTAAGATGCCTCTCCATAAGAAGCTGAAAACAAATTTCTGGTTAAGGTGCCTTTTCCTCAAGCTCTCAAGATATGAAAAAGACCAAAAAATCAAGGTGAGATCTTCGAAAAACTTAAGCAAGTTAAAATTAATTTTCCTTTATTATATGTGATCAAGTAGGTACCATCCTAAGCTAAGGTGATCAAAGATCTATGCACCATGAAAAAGAGGCAACATGTCAAGAAGACTGCATTCTTGACCGAGTAGGTAAGTGCGGTGATTAAGTAGAAAACACCACCCAAATACAAGGATCCAAGTTGCCTACTATCACTTGCCACATAGGGACACACGAGTTCGGCCAAGCGCTTTTAGACCTAGGAGCAAGTGTAAATCTCATGCCATATTCTGTATATTTGCGACTAGGCCTTGGAGAAATCAAGCCCACATCTGTGGTATTACAGTTAGCCGACCATTCTGTGCGGAGACCGAGAAGGGTAGTAGAAGATGTTTTGCTGCAAATTGATAAATTCTACTATTCTGTTGATGTTCTAATCTTGGATACTCAATCTGTGGTTGATATAGAGTCCAAGATCCCTCTAATCTTAGGAAGACCTTTTCTTGCTATAGCAAATGCTCTCATTAATTGTAGAAATAATCTAATAAAGTTATCATTTGGGAACATGACCTTAGAAGTAAACATTTTCTATGTTGGAAAATAACCACGAGATGAAGACGAATGCTATCATTCCTACTTGATAGATACACTTATTCTGGAGGAAGTAAACTTGTATAATAATTCTGAATCTTTAGAATACCTTCTCCAAAACTCCAATTCTGAACTTTTGCATTATTCTATTGATACATTTAATGTCTTTACTATTTTTGATAATATACAGGATAAGCAAAAGAAGTTTTGGCAACCACACTTTGAGGAGTTGCCACGTGAAAGAGAGAAGTCGCAACCATCTGCCTTGGAGACACTTAAGATTGAACTATCTCAGTTATCCAAAGGTTTGAAATATGTATTCTTGGGTTCAGGTAATACCTTTCCTGTCATTATTTCTTCTGAACTTAGTGTAGATCAAGAGAGAAAATTGATAAATTTATTACAAGAGCACAAATCTGTATTAGGTTGGACTATAGCTGACATTAAAGATATTTCTCCATTAATTTGTTCCCATAGAATTCATTTAGAAGAAGGAGCTCACCCCCGTAGAGACCCCCAAAGAAGACTTAATCCTACAATAAAAGAAGTAGTTAAGAAAGAAGTCTTAAAATTGTTAGATGCAGGTATCATCTATCCTATATCTCATAGTAAGTGGGTAAGTCCAACGCAAGTAGTTTCTAAGAAGTCTAGAGTAACTTTAGTTGAGAATGAAAACGGGGTTCCCATTCCAACCAGGGTAGTAACAGGGTGGCGTATATGTATAGATTATAGAAAGTTAAATTCTGCCACCTGAAAAGACCACTTTCTATTGCCTTTTATTGATCAAATTTTAGAACATACAGCTGGTCATCTTTTTTATTGCTTTCTTGATGGGTATTCAAGTTATTATCAAATAGAGATAGCTATAGAGGATCAGGAAAAGACCACATTTACATGCTCATTTGGTACTTATGCTTTTCGTAGGATGCCATTTGGTTTATGTAATGAACTAGCTACTTTCCATCGTTGTATACTTAGTATTTTCTTTGATATGGTTGATAAATGCATGGAAGTGTTTATGGATGATTTGACTGTTTTTGATGATTCTTTTGATTCATGTCTACTTAACTTGAAAGTTGTTTTGAGTAGGTGTGAAGAAAAAGGTCCTGTGCTCAACTGGGAAAAATGTCATTTCATGGTATCTTCTGGGATCGTTTTAGGGCACATTGTTTCTGAAAGAGGAATAGAGGTTGACAAGGCTAAAATCGAGTTAATCTCTAATTTACCTACACCGAAATCGGTAAGAGATGTTCGGTCTTTTCTTGGACATGCTGGCTTTTACAGGAGGTTTATACAAAATTTCTCTGCTATATCTCGACCATTGTTTAACCTTTTGGCCAAAGAAGCTAAGTTCAATTGGACTCCAGAATGTGATGAAGCATTTGTGTAACCTTTTGGCCAAAGAAGCTAAGTTCAATTGGACTCTAGAGTGTGATGAAGTATTCAAAACACTCATTGCCAAACTTACTACAACCCCTATCATGTAGTCATCTGATTAGAATCTACCCTTTGAAATTATGTGTGATGCAAGTAACTACGCTGTGGGAGCTGTTCTTGGACAACGAAGGGAGGGAAGCCTTTTGTCATCTACTATGCTAGTAGAACTTTGAACAATGCTCAAATGAATTATTCTACCACCGAAAAAGAACTACTAGCTATTTTTTTTACATTAGATAAATTCCACTCTTATTTGATTGGTTCATCTATTAATATTTTTATTGACCATGCAGCCCTTAAGTACCTTCTTTCTAAGAAGGATGCTAAGACTCATTTGATTAGGTAGATTTTACTTTTGCAGGAGTTTGATCTAACCATCAAGGACAAAAAGGGTGTTGAAATGTTGTGGCCGATCATTTGTCTCGTCTAGAGTTCAGTGATTCAATTGATAGCACATCCTTCTAAGATGACTTTCCTAATGAACATTTATTCGCCGCAAGCCAAATTCCATGGTATGCTCACATTATTAATTACTTGGTTTCTGGTGAAATTCTGCCTGATTGGAGTACACAAGATAAGCGAAAATTCTTATGAGGTAAGAAACTTTTATTGAGATGATCCTTATTTGTACAAGTATGGCCCTGACCAAATCATGAGATGTTGTATTTCAGAAGGTGAGGTATCTCCTGTCTTGAATTTTTGTCATTCTGAGGCTTGTGGTGGTCATTTTTCCATGAAAAAGACTGCTGCTAAAATTTTACAGTGTGGTTTTTATTGGCTTACTTTGTTTAAAGACACTAACAATTTTTTCCGTTCTTGTGAAAGATGCCAAAAGCTATGAGCATTAACCTGTTGCCATATGATGCCTCTTAACCCTATACTTGCTATTGAAATATTTGATTGTAGGGGTATTGATTTTATGGGTCCTTTTCCTTCTTCTTTTGGTTATCTATATATTCTTCTTGCTGTTGATTACATGTCCAAATGGGTCGAGGCCGTGCCTTGCCGTACTAATGATAATAATATTGTGATAAAATTTCTAAAAGAAAATGTCTTATCTAGGTATGGAACACCACGTGTTATTATAAGTGATCAAGAGACATATTTCTGTAACCGTTCTTTTGGGGCTTTGATGCGCAGGTATGGTGTTATACACAAGGTGTCAACTGCATATCATCTACAGACTAATGGACAAGTTAAACTTGCAAATAGGGAGGTCAAGTAAATCCTAGAGAAGACGGTCAACCCGAACCGAAAAGATTGGTCTTTACATCTTTCTGATGCACTTTGGGTGTACCGCACTGACTATAAGACCATCCTTGGGATGTCTCTGTATAGACTTGTCTATGGAAAAATGTGTCATCTACCTATAGAGCTAGAATATAAAGCTTATTGAGTTGTTAAAGTCCTTAACTTTGATTTGACTATAGCAGGCCTTCATAGAAAGTTACAGTTATCAGAAATTGAAGAATTGCAGAATGATGAATATGATAATTCCAAAATCTACAAGGAAAAATTGAAAGCAACCCATGACAAATAGATTTTGCGAAAGAATTTTGAGCTAAACTAACGAGTTCATCTTTATGATTCCCGATTGTATCTCCACCCTGGTAAGCTGAGATCTCGATAGACCGGTCCATTTATTGTAAAACAAGTTTTTCCAAGCGGTGCTGTTGAGATTTAAGATCCATCGAGCGAATTTTTCGTGTAAATGGACAACGGTTGAAGAATTTTATGGAGAGGGTAGACCAACCTGAGGAGATCATTTTAGTGGCTCCTGTCTACTATGACTGATCAGGTTTTATCTTTCTGTACTATATTTTATTTTTCTTTCTTAGGTTATTTATTTATTTTTGTTTTCATCCTCTTTTCTAGCCTATTCATATAAAGTCCATACTTCATGTGGAAATTCCATCACTCTGGTGTGCTCTATCCTTTGCTCTTTTCTTTTCTATATTTTATACTAGTAAGGACATTGTCTGATTTAGGTTGGGATAGTGGCATATGCATGCACATTTTTTATGCATATATTTTTCATGCATGTACAAAATTTTTCCGAAGAAAAAAAATTTTGTAAAATTGAAAAAAAAAAAAAGTTTTTTTTAGTTATGACTCAGTTTGATGATCAAATGTTGATGATTAGATTTGGTTTTACTGATTAAAGTTCTTAGAAAAATGATGAATATTGTTTTTGTCTGTGTACTTGATTCTTATGTTAGTTTGATTTTTTGCTTATGATTCTTGAATATTTATGAGCATCCAGTTGCATTTTAATTATTTTGTTTGCTTAGAGAAAGTTTATGTGATTAAGTGAATTTTTGAAATCTCATCAGTAAACTCTAGAACCTGTTTGATTATTACTTGAGGCGAAATCCTAGACTAAGCTGTATTAGATATATGATTTAGACCTTTTTTGGATCATTTGAGCCTTTCAAGCCTACTTTTGACACTTGATTATCCTTAGTTTACCCCTATGAGCCTAATTTTCTCCTTTTCTTTGTTACCCATATTTTTAGCCTAAAGCTTATAATGATTTCTTATATTTTACCTTTTGCCTTATAGTACATGTGTTCTTTATTGAGTGTATTTTATGTTATGTAATATTATGGGAGGAAGGGCGGTGTTTTGAAATATCTTTTTGAGACTAAAAAAAAAGTATTATACTCTTGTAAAAAAAAAAAGAAATGATAAAAATAATAAGTTTCGGGGTATAGCACTTCAAAAAAAAAAAAAAAAAAAAANTCCTTCATTTGGATTAAAATAATTCATCTCTCTTGCTTTCTCATTTCACCAAAAAGTGAGCACAAATTTCTATTTCTGCTCATTGTCTACTCATTCCCCAAAAAGTGTGGTTTGACACAATTTTTTTCTATTATTTTACTACAGATAACATCAAAAAAGGGACTATCTCTAGTATTTTATCAAATAAAAAAGAAAAAACCTTTGACCTTTCTATTTATATTAAATTAAACCTTCAATTTGTATGTTCCTATAAAAAAATCGGACCCCATGCATTTAGCAAAAATTAGAATTTTACAATTTTACCCTTTAAAATCATAAAACATATAATAAAGCTAAAAAAATTGAAACCAATTATTTTTTCTTTTTTAAAAAAATTATTAAGTAAAAATAATCATTATTTAAAATAAAAATAATTTCAACTATTCAAAAAAAAAAAAAAAAAAGAAGTTTGCGAAAAATGAGAAAAAAAAAATCAGAAAGAAAAGAGAAAAAGAAATAAAGGAAAAGTAGAGTGTAGAAGAAATTAGAAAATAAATTTGGGGGTTGTATCGATGAAGTGTTTGAGGTGAATTTTTATAAAGATCTGAGAATAAGATATGTGCTTGAGGTGATTTGAGCCATAAAAATGACCATTATCCTACCTTTACCCTAGCTATATGTTACACGCTTAAATAAAGTCCTAATAATTTTTGGTGCAGTATTGGTCTACGTTAGTGGAGGGTGGTATGAAAAATAGGCTTATGAAGTTTATTTGTCATACATATGTCACTTGATTGTATAAACTGATTTGGATTACGAAAGATTAAATGTAATTGTTCACACACGCACTTAAGAATTTTAAGTGAGGTTAAATTGGCATTTAAATTGAAATTCTTAACTATTTGCAGTGTTCAGAGTTTTTCTTTAAGTTATATATTATGTGAAATTTTTTAGGCGTAAATTTTCGAGAGTTGAACTAAGTTATGTTTAGGTGTATAGATTTTTCTTTTAGGTTTTTCTTTTCTTTTGCTAGAGACTAGCAAAGTTTAAGTTTGAGGTAATGATAATTCTACGAAAATAGAGTTATTTATGTTATTTTTCTTAATCAATTTTGTGTGTTTTGTGTTAATTTTAGTTCAATTTAGGTTGTTTATAGTTAATTTGATTTTTATATAATTTTATTTAATTTAATTATATTTTAGGTATTTAATTTAATTTAATTTAGTTTAAGATAATTTGTTTTATTTAATTAAATTCGAAATTAATTTATCTAGATAATGATGTGTTTATTTTATTTTGATTTAGTTTAAATTTTATTTTGATTTAGATTAAATGAAAAAGAAAAAAAAAAAGAAAAAAAGGGAAAAAATCAGAAAAGGAGCATCCCAGGCTTGCAAGTATAAAATGAAGGATAGATGCGATCTTAGCCGTTCAATCGAGACTTAAAGCATCAGGAGGGCGCGTGTAGTACACGCGGATGACCAGGAGTACACGCGGCTGAGCAGGCAAGTGGAGCAGCAGGAGACATGTGGGTCCCGCGAGCGTCAGCAGCCGCCAGGCGTGTCCGTTCCTGTGTCCCGCAAACGTGAATAATAAAGAGGAACAGAGAAAAAGAATCCGAGGGAATTGTCCGAGTTTTACACATCTTTCAGCCAATCCGAAGCCATCTTTATAAACTTGGGAACTTGCACAGTACTACTTTAAGCTCAGTTATAAATAGCATAAATAGCCGGAATACGAGAAGGAAAAAAAATATTAATTTTGAGGGAGAAAATTCTACTTCTTCATAGAGAGAGGGTGCTAGAAGGCTAGAGATATGATTTTAGTTGTATAATTTTTCTGTTTTCCATCTTTGATTCTTGAGAGATTTGGTTTGTTGAATTCTTCAATATTTTTATTTTCAATATAATATTTTCTAATTTCTCATATAAATTTAGTCATGCTTTCTTTATATGGTAATTTAAACTAAATTATAATTATATTTGTTTTATTGGTTGATCTTTTATTGCAGTATTGTCTCTGTGATATATTGTCAATTTTAGATAACTAATAAGATAGATTATTTTTGGTGTTAATTGGAAGAATTTCTCGTATTGAATACATTAAACTAATATATATTTGTAGTTGCTATATTTTCCAATTATGTGTTTGGGATGTGAAACATATAATTGAGTGATAAATAGGAATCAAAATTGGTAACAATTAGACGAACAAGTAAGTGAATCTTGAAGCCTTGTTTTCCCATATTGGTATTTTAATTTTTTATTTCCGTGATTATTTTAATTTATTGCAAAGTTAATTTTTATTTTCAATTTTTTTTTAATTTTTCGTTACCTTTTATTGTTGATTTACTTCTCTGTGGGATCAACACCTTAATCTATACTGCGATAGCCACTAGTATATTTTGAGCGTAGACACCTATCAAAAGCGACATAAAAGGTTAATTATATAATAATTGTAAGATAAGTTTACAAAAGGAATACCAATAAAAGAAAGGCCACGGCTCCATCTTCTAAAAAGAGCTAGTATATATACACACACTTCTATATATATATATAAGGAGCAAGAATAGAGATTTTTTCTTTATCAATATGGAAATTAATATGAATTGTTAGATTTCTGATAGTTGTAGTTAAATATGTTGCATTGGATTATAATAAAAATTAAATATAATATTTATTTTTTTCTCCTATTAAATTGAAATGTTAGTATAAATTTTCATATATTATAGGGAAATAAAACAAATTCATATTATACGACCATTTTATAAGTGGGATAAGACTATAGAGATTTTTCTCAATTTATAATTTGTATTTTTACTTAATCGCTAATTTAGATCAATCTCACTTACTTTCGTATTTGTTTTTGACCACTATCTAGTATCTATTGAATTATGGACAAGAGATACTCGTGATCATAGGAAAGTAGTTAGCTAGTGTCCAAAATTATGAATGGGACCCAATTCAAGTGGGATAAGATTATAGAGATTTTTGTTAATTTATAATTTGTATTTTTGCTTAATGCTAATTTAGGTCAATCCCACTTACTTTCCTATTTGTTTTTGACTAGTATCTATTGAATTATGGACAAGAGATACTTGTGATCAAAAGTAGTTAGCTAGTGCCCAAAATTATGAAGGGGACCCAATTCAAAATTCTATTTTAGCTAATAATGGTCGATGGTAGCCAAAAGAAATACCTTTGGTTGTGGCCAAAGCTGACAGCTAGATTAAAGGTTTTTGGTTCCTAATCCAATTTTTGGCCTCTCAACACCCCCCACCCCCCCCAAAAAAAAAGAAAAACTTCTGAAACAGCCAGAGCCATCAGACATACAACCGTTGGCTTTAAAAATTACATGGAAAGATAAAATGAACTCTCTGAACGTACAATCAATTCAAAATAATTCTGTGGGAAAAACACGAGGATTTGGAGAAAATTGCACTAAAATTTCGTCTACGTAAGCTTATTTTCCAAATTGATCTCATTTAAAATAGAAAAATGTTTCGTAACACAAACTTGATTTTATCACGATTCTACGAGAAAAAGCATATATAGTGACAATTAAAATAAAAAGAAGTAAAAGTACACTATAATTTCTATAAATTAATATTGTTGGAACCAAGAGAAATTATTATTATTTTATAGAGATTATTTATTTTAATTTATTGACAAATAAATAGTTATTAATTTAAAAGAGTGGTATGAACTTAATACTTATAATTTTTGTCCCCTAAAAGACATGTGTATAACCTATGGTAATAAAAATTAGATACAATCAAATTTAATATGTACATACAAAGAAGTCTAAAAGTTAACATGTATATACACAAAAATTATTATATATTATTTGTATATAAATAAAATTCTAAAAATCAGTCTAAAAGTTAACATGCATATACACAAAAGTTATTATATATTATTTGTATATAAATAAAATTACAAAAGTTATTATATATTATTTGTATATAAATAAAATTTTAAAAGTTAGTTTTCAATATGCATCAAAAAGTTAAGAAGTATATATACAAATAATAAATGTAGCTTAAAAATTTAATATTTTATAAAGTATAATATTTTAAGATGTTTCAGGTCTATTGAACATAATAACGATAAATAGTCATTAGTTTTACTTTAGATGCATTTTAAAAAATAATAGAATTAAGAAAATTGAAATTATCTAGAAAAAATCTCACTAGTGTTGTGAATGTCTATGTTATTTTTTTTATGTATTTAATTAATTATTAATTTATGTATTAGTCCAAAAGGAATTACAAAAAAATTACTATCTTATGCATATAGCAAAAATATTAATTTAGTGCGAATTGGGACTAAAAGATTTTATTATTTAATCATGGTTATTAATTTATTATCGAGATAATAATTAGTGACAATTTAGTTTTTTTTATTTATTATATATCAATATTGATTTAAAAATTTTAACAAATTTGTACCATTTATCACTCAAACACTTATGTAATTATTTTGTTTACCAAAATATCCTATTATACTATAAAGTATCCTTTTAAAAAATAATTTAAATTTAAACTAATTAAGTTAATATCTAAATAATAAATAATTAAAAATTAAATTACAAAAATACAATATACAAAATCCTGTTATTGTTTTTAATATTCATTAATTTTAATAAATTTTATATTTGATTTATTTTTAAATAAATATGTTTAAAATTTAAATGGTATTTTGTTAAATTTAATGATCAAAATTAGTGTTTGAGTCATAGAGATCGGTATAAATTTATTATAAATTTTTTGAAAATTAATGTGGATGATAACTAACATACAAAATATAAATTGAATAGACATTCAAAACAAAAAAATATAAAAACGTAGTTATCCATAATAATATTTACAATTACTTGGCAACATGCTAATATCCTATACCCCTAGTAATATCCAACTATCCTGGGATTAATATAGAAACTATCTCATAATCCTAACTGATATCCAATTTTTATTTGGATTAGAGTTAAAAGTCATCTACAACAAAGTAGTGAGAGGTTATGCATCATTGCGGCAAATTCAAAAACTTAACAAGTTAAAATTCCAAAAAGTTTGTCTAAGAAATATCCAGTGGTGAGCAATTGTGTGTTGAATTAGGATTAAGATTTGGTAAGTTTGTGTGTTTTGATCAATGGTCTTCACGCCAAGAATCCTGAAGTGAATCAAATTGATTCAAGTGCATACAATTTTAAATTGGACACAAACGCTTAATTACTTAATCCCCCACCTAGCTGTCACGTACAAACATCGTATAATTGGCACAAGGCTAACCACTCACACATGAAGAGTGAGGATAAAGATAAAAATTGGAAACAAAAAAGGAAAAAAAAAAAAAAGACTTTTAAGAGAATATAAAATAAAAATAAAAATTACTCCAGTGATGTGTTTATCTTGACTGAACGTGTTCCAATATTAAGAGAAAGAAAACGACATATGTATATCAAGATTAAAGTAGGGGGAAAAAAACAAGGAGAGAGGATACCTGTCTTCAAAAGAAAGAAAGGAAATCCGGAATTGTATACTCTTAGGAAAAGAAATAAATAAAAAATAAAGAAAATAGTGTAGGAACCGCTTTTTAGGTTCAAGGTTTATTATATATGACTGTGGGACTCATTCCTAAATTATACCCCACGTAGACGATTAAGTGGCAAAACAGATCATAAACGGGACACATCGTCCGATACGTGTCCAGAGTGACCAATTAAAGGCCACACGAGTCGCAAGTGGTACCGCATAGGCCTATAGGCTATCCGAGGTTAGAGCCGAGCCCATCCCAGACTCTGGATGGACTCGGCCCAGTCCGATTCTTATCTCGACAGCTGAGGGTCGGGAGTCTCAAGGGTCTTCTACCAGAGCACAGTGGGAGCAACTCACAGCTCCAGACCCAGACAGAGCATTTAATACGATCCTAAGTAGGTGTGCACATTGGGTAAACCGTCCTGATATAACGGCGGTTTGTCAAAGTCTCGCCCCTGACAGGCTCGAGCCATAGGAGACGGCGGAAACTAGGCCGCGACGATGCAGAAAGAATCACGGTAATCTCAGCCCGTGATCTTTGAAGTAAGTCCTGATGAGAAAAGGTACTCGGTTCTAGGATTGAGAACCATGAGGTTCACAGTTCCAGGACTATATATACGAGCCATGCGTCCCCGAAAAGAGAGGCATATACGTATACAAAAAGAAATATTTAAGAGTTTATGAGTAAAAGATAAAGATATACTCATACAAAGAAAAACTAAATCTTTGCTACCTTGAATCAAAGATAAACAACTGCATCGGAGAGTCTTTACAGGTGGTCTCCCCCGCCTCTCCGACCCTGCCTGAAATCAAAAACTCTTTGGGATAGCAAGGATACGTGGACAGTTGGAGAATATAATATCAGCAGTTCAGAGACATGTAGACAGCTGGTGAAAACCGATCCAACAATGACAATATATAAAGTAGCATATAGCAAAAGAAATCCCGGACACATCGCCTTTTATGGTCGTTTGAGCGCTACTAGCAGCATTTGCATGTGTGCTACTTGAAGGGAAAAAATAAAAATACAAATAAAAAATAAAAGTCCCATGTTTGACAAATGTTGTATTATAGCCTATTACTTTTAAGAGTAATGTTACTGAGGTAATTAAGAGTAATGATAGGAGGTAACTTAAGGTGTCAAGCAGAGGCGCGGAGTTATACGAGGCTTAATGGGAACAATTGTTCCATGAATTTTATTTTTCTTATAAATAATATGTAACAATTTTTTCTTTTTAAAATTAGTCTTTGACTCATTCAAATGTAGCATTTGTCCCTTTCTCCTATTCTAAAGTTAGGCTTGATTTTTGCCACCTTTGAATTATATTCTTTGTTCCATCTATCAAGTACCGTATGATTGTCAAGTACCACATGGTGCTAGAAAATAGAATGACACTTTTAGATAGGACTTAGTGTGAAACCTAATATAATAATTTACTCTTCTAACGAAAATTAACATCTAATGTGATGTTTAACACCTCAAAGTGTTCAATAATATTAATCTTATTTTTATGGGTCTATATCGGGAATCACGTAGAACTTATAAGAATAAAGAGTTCTAATTGAAGCAATCCTCTTACAAATACTACTATGAACATTAATATCTGTTCCAAAATTGAAAATAGTACTATTATGGTGTTGTTGGTAATATTTTTATTTTTTGTTTTTTTAAACACAAAAATGAAAGTATTTTTTTAAAAAATTTGTTTTTTTCATTTCAAAAACAAAAAATATGTTTAATGCCAATGTTGTATTTTTTGTTTTCTAAAATAAAAAAATAAATACATATTTGGTAACTAGTATTTTTTACTTTTGAAAGTGAGAATCAAAAGGAGGAGTAATAAAGGAAAAAGGAAAGAGAAAATAGGAGAGAGAAATTGGTATTTATCTAAATAAATTTCATAAGTAGTATTTTTTAAAATAAAAATTTAAAAAGTGATATTTTTCAAAATATTTTGGGGAATTTTTGGAAAAAAAATACCAAACTTTACAATTATATTTTGAAAAATACTAATTTTAAATTTTTATTATAAAATACAAATTTTAAAATATTTAAAAAAATACCATTTTTACATGAGGCTAGAGAGATAACGACAAGAGAAATAGTGATGGAAGAGAAAGTGTTAAGAGAAATAGTGACGTGAGTTTAGATATGTTTGAATTTTGATATTAGTATTTTTAAAAAATTGTTTAAAACAATTTTAAAAATAAGAAATTTTTGTTTTTAAAATTTTAAAAATTTTATTGTCAAATTAAAAAAAAAAAACAAAAAAAGTTTTACTAAACATATTTTTGAAAAGCATTTCTATTTTTTTTATTAAAAAACAAAAAATTATTTAAATAAGTGGTTGCTGTACAAGTCGTGAATTAGTCTCACTTTATAACAATAATATCTGGTTTAGTGAGATCCCTATAATACATCGGTTTGTGTTACAAAAATATCTGTACACCTGATGTGACTTGCAAAATAAGTTCAGTTTGTCTATTTCTTTCATTTCTTGGGTTTTCCCATATATATGCCCATCTAGAATTAATTTAGGGACAAAGGGAGATTCAGTTATCAATCTGATTTGTATAAAAGTTTGGGTCTAGCCATTAGAGCAGCCATGGAACCAACATCATCACTAACAAAACTTGGGGCCTCAATTCCAGTGCCTTTTGTTCAGGAGCTAGCAAAAGAGACCTCCATTGACACAGTCCCACAAAGATACCTACGTCCTGATCAAGATCCTCCTTTCAAAATATTCGACCCCAATTCTTTACCCCAGCTCCCAGTTATCAACTTGAATAACTTGCTTTCATCAGAAAAGTTGGTCATGGAATCAGAGCTCCAAAAGCTTCACTTTGCTGCTAAAGAATGGGGTTTTTTCCAAGTACACATACTTTATATTAGTATATACTTATGCACAATAATATCTCTCATAATTTAATTTTTGGGTCCATGCCTAATGTTACATATATTTTTTGTGACTTTGTGATCTCTGGTTAAATTGATTATTTGTTGTAGTTGGTGGATCATGGAGTGAGCCCTTTACTTGTGGAGAATGTGAAATCAGGGATTCAAGAATTTTTCAAGCTCCCAATGGAAGAGAAAATCAAGTTTGGGCAACAAGAAGGGGATTTGGAGGGTTTGGGGCAGGCTTTTGTCGTTTCTGAAGAGCAGAAGCTTGACTGGGCAGACATGTTCTACATGGTCACATTGCCAAGACATTTGAGGAAACCTCACTTAATTCCCAATTTCTCCCTCCCTTTCAGGTCCCTAATCAACATGATTTCTGCTCCTTATCTCTTATTTCGCATTAGGACAAAATACTGGATTCCAATCAAGATTTCCGTCATTTGGGACCAAAAAAAACATTTATTTAAGATTGCAAAATATCAAAATACAGGACAAAATTCACATTGAATAAAAGTCTCTGTTTTTTTTTTTCCCAAAGAAAAAACATGTTTCAGTTCGTCTCCACTTTTAAAATAATTGAGTTAGCTATATTTGGAATTCGTATGACTTGTTTGGTAAAATTTTGATTTTTTTATTTTTAGAAATAAAAAGAATGATGAGGATTTTCTTAAGCAACATTTCACGTAGTTTTTAAGAACTGATTAGTGTACAAAATTAGGACTAATTTGTATAGAAAAGATTCAAAAAGTATTAGAGAATTAAAAAGAAATGAGAATGAATAAAAATTTGAGCTCCTAACTTAAATAATCAATGAAGTGAAAGATTCGCCCAAACGTATTTCCTAAGCGTGTGAGTAAACACATAATAAATAGGAAAGAAAAACACTTTCCTTATTTATATTCTCTTGACTATTCACTTACAGATTAATAATCCAGCTAGAATCAAATGAATAGAAGTATTTTAGTTTTTGAAGCAGTGCTTGTACTTGACAACTTCTGAGTAGTATACTTGTAAATTTTTTGAAATTGCGATATATTGTTTGGTTTTCTTGTTTTTTTTTTTTCCTTCAAATAAAAGTTTAAAATAATCTCAATATTTTGTTCGAAAAATCACCATCACCCATTCCATTAAAAAAAAAAAAAAAAAAAGCCTTCGAAGATGAAACAAAATTTTGGTAGATGAATTTGATGTTGGTTGCTTATGGCTTCGATTGATAGTATGAGTACCATATTGACCCTTTCAATTCAAAACATATGCATTTTCAAACATATTTTTTAAGAGGTGACCTATCCATCTTTCTTTTGTGGCAGGGAAACTATAGAAGCTTACTCAAAGGAGCTAGAAAACATCGCCAAGAAAATACTTGACTTCATGGGAAAAGCTCTAGGTATGGAACCCAAAGACATGAGCGAGTTTTTAGGAGAAGGGTGGCAGGCAATGAGGATAAACTACTACCCGCCATGTCCACAACCCGAACTCGTGATCGGCCTGAACCCTCACTCAGACGGCGTAGGCCTCACCATCCTTCTCCAAATCAATGAAATGGAAGGTCTCCAAATAAAAAAGGATGGAATTTGGATTCCCATTAAACCTCTTCCCAGTGCTTTCATTGTCAACATTGGAGACATGTTAGAGGTAATTAAAATTTTAGTGAAAACTATGCTTTTGTCAAAATGGGTATTGGCCATAATATTATACCATTGTGGCCTAAAACCAAACATTGGTCTTTCTACAATTGCCTTAAGAAAGGACCTTGAGTTAAAGATTTCTACACTTTTAAGTGCTTTAAATGCTAAGGATAAACGTGACAATTTTCTATGAGCAACAAAAAATATGAGCTTCTTTTTAGGCCAAAAATACGGGCATAAAGTCCAAAAATTTAAAAAAAAATAAAAATCTGAATACGTCTCTCTCTTGTTTTCCTTTTTTTTTTTTAAAAGAAATCTGAATGGATCTCTCTATTTTTTTTCAGAATTTATAATGAGTGTCCTCTTTTTTTACATTTTTTTTAATAAATATCATTTTATCTCTTTTTATAGTTAAATGATTAGGTATATGTAATTTTACACTTAGTATATATACTTATATATTAATTCTAATTTATGAACGTAGTATTTAAACATTTGTACGAGGTATATAATATTTTACTAGTGCTATATGCACAAATATACTATTCAGTTTACTATAATATTTGAAAATTTAAAATTTACTTAAAATAAGTTTAAAATTCGGTCATTTTATTAGAAGATTTTTTTTTGGAAAAATTTTGAATTTATTTAGAAAACTAAGTGTTCTAAAGGTTTATTTTGAAAATACCACTTCTATAACTTATTTATAAAATACTACTTTTCTCTTTAATACTAAAACCTCAAGTGGTAAAAAGTGATATTTTTATATATAACTTTCAAAAGTGATAATGTTTTAAAATAAATCTGAGATTTTTCAAAAACTTAGATAATTTGGGATTTTTCCTTTTTTTTTTTTTTTGGAAATTTTAAGACATAAAATCAAATTTGCTCAAAATTTGGTCCCATACTCTACATATGACATTGTCCAGTTCTCTGAATGATTTTGCAGATTATGACAAATGGTATTTATCATAGCATTGAGCATCGTGCGACAGTTAACGCAGCAAAAGAGAGGCTTTCCATAGCCACATTTTATGGTCCAAGCTTGGACAGTGATTTGGGTCCTACACCAAGCCTTGTAACACCAAAGACACCTGCGTTGTTTAAAAGAATTCGCGTCGCGGATTTCTTCCGGGGTTATTTTGCACGTGAACTACGAAGCAAATCCTACGTTGATGAGATCAGAATTCACAGAGAAGAAGACCAAGGTGGTCACGTCCATATACGAAAAGCTTAAACATATTGTGAAAATGTGAAATATGCTTAATATAGTCTAGTAGTCACATTTGTTTTCTGTTTAATCATATGTAAAATTACCATATATTTATATAAATGTGTATATATGAGAGCTCCAGCTCGTTTGTCAAATGTCACAGTGAGGCTTGTCATTGTCTTAATGAAATAATGACTTATGAATAGAAGTCTTCTTTTAAGTTACGTATCAGATTCGTGTTTTGCCATTGAATAAACTCACGTTATCTTTAAAAAAAAAAAAATTTGAAATTTAGTCCACTCGCAACGCAAATTGTTGTTTTTCATTTATAAATTTCATGTCATAACATAGTCAAACACGAAGCAACTCTTGGGGAGTGGGGACTTGAGCCCCTGCTGAAACTTTTTCTGAAGTTATATCTATATCTTTTCAATAAAAAAATTATAAATACCTTTATAAGTTGCTAGAGTATTTATAAGAGATGGCCGCTTTTTCAGATTATTTTAAACAATTTTTCAGATTATTTTAAACAATGGCCGCTCTTTACACCTCTTTGATTAATGGCCGATTTTATAATTTTATTTTGATAAATAACTTTTTTTTGAGTTGATCTACTATTTATAAAGTATATCAATTTTTTACGATGTAAATCAATTTTTAAAAGATAAATCAATTTTTTAAAACATAATAATATAATAATATTTTTTATATACTAAATATGAAAAACGGTCATTTTTTAAATAATTTCAATAAATCAATCATTTTTTAATAATGTTTAAAAAGCGGTCATTTTGTAAATTGTGATCCAAAATTTGGCTACTAAAAAGCCCAAGTTGCCACTAGAAAAAGTGATAGTCCCATGAATTTGTAACTAATTTGCATATTAATTTTGACTTTTTATTTTTAAAAATAAGTTTACTTTTTCTTATGTTAACAAATTAGATTGAATTTAGTTAGGCATGAAAAGATTAAGCCAAAATGGGCTCAAATTCAAATGGGTCACTCTCACCATAAGGTGAAATTAAGCCCAACTTAATAAAGTCTTGAATTGGCTAAGAAAAAAGAAAGGGTTTCAAACACTTATACCTACAAAAAAATGTGGAAAAACAAATTACGAAAAATACAGAAGTTGGGTTTTTTTACCAATTTTTGTACAGTTTTTATTAGGAAAATATCACTTTTACAAAAATTAGAAAAATACCAATTTTAAAATAGTTATTGGCTACTAGTTTTTTAAAATTGGTTACTGGTTACTGTTACCAATTATAATTATAAATATTGTTAGTTACTAATTACCATTTTCTAGAAACTGATTTCTAGAAACTAGTTACTATTTTAAAAAATGGTATTTTTCTAAATATTTTTTAGAAAACAGTATTTTTGAAATAAAAATCATACCACACCTTAAAAAACACAAAACCACCATATTAATTATATTTTTTTTCTGAAATACTCTTTATTGTCTAATTTCCCCTGAAGAAAAGGACCTTATAGCAAAATAACTGTATTTTGGACCCAATTTAAGTAAATATCCATTTTTCAAATATTATAGCAAAATGTCTGGTATATATATTTATATACCAAGTATACTATATTATATACTAAGCATAAAAATTTATATATTCAATATATTTCAGTATATTAACTAAAATTGGTAGATATATATCTACTAAGTGTAAAAAATATATACTTTAACATTTAGTTATAAAATTTAAAAAGTAGATATCTACGTAATTAAATTTAAAATACTGATCATCCACCTAAATTTCTCAAAAAAAATTGTGATATGCATTATGTTCAGCAATTATTTGGATTGAAAAATATTTATATATAGTCTAGAAAAAGAAAAAGTTTATATAGGAAAAAAAACAAATGTATACCTATAAGATATTGACTTATGACAACATTATAGTTTTTCCAATTATGACAGAAAGGGTATTTTCATAAGTTTTGTTAAAATCAACACTATATTGAGTCAAACAAAAATTAATGGTCGAATAACAATTTACTGAATTATGTATATTAAGAGAAATCTTCAATGACTTTTACGTCAAAAGAGTTTTATGTCTTTTAATGCACAAGAACCTATTTAATACACTATTTATGTATGGTTGCCAATCTAATAGGTATTTTCTTTTTTACCTATGGGTAGGTATTTTTTTTTAGCCTTTGGATCATCATCTAATGGTGATCCAATAGCTATAATGAAGTGCATGAAAAAACGTGCATCATTAATGCTCTTTCTCTCTCTTAATTTTTACAATAAAAAAATGTGCATGCTAAATTTTCATTGGCCAAATTGATACCTATGCATAGGTAAAAAAAAAAATACCTACTGGATTGGTGCCCTTTATGTGTGTGTGTATATATATATATATATATATAACATTTTACATACATACACTCTAAATTGTGTACATAAATAATGTAATACTGTGTAATTCTAACTCTTCTGATGGTAAATGGTACCAATAGTCTCTAATGTATTACTATTTTGGTATATTGATCCTTAATCTTTTTTTGGCATAGTTACTCATTTTGATATATTCCATCCAAAATTCTAGTAGAATTCATTTGGGTGAGAGAAATTTTGCACCATTGATCTCTAATGTTTTAATTATTTAGCAGTTTGGTCTTTAGATTTTTTTCTTTTGGGCATTCATACTTCTAATAATATTGTATCTGCCACTCTTTTGAAAAATTAAAATTCAAAAGAAGATATAAAAGAAACAGTTCATTTTAGAATTGGATTAAAAAAAATACTATACTGATACACCATAGATTATGTCAAATTATAGTGACTTTGATGGACCAAAAATAGTTATCTGACCATTTTTAAAACTAAAAATATTTTATATTAACCCTTTTCTACTGTCAAATTTAACTAAAAATATACTATACTCACTAAATTTTCATTATCTTACGAACTAGTTGTTTTAAAAATGTAACTAGTTATTAGCTAAGCAGTATAAGCCTGAAATATTTTTTTTTTTTAAGATTTTTCCATTTTTTATGTTATTTTAAAAAATAACAATTGTTTACATATTAAAAGTAATACAGATAAGCATAGAGATTTATTTTTAAGAGATATTACTATAATTTTCATAAGAATCGGAGAATGTTTGTATTTGTTTTTCAAATAATTGGTAGATATAATATTGTTAATTGGAGATATTACTACTGAAAAAAAAAGGATTAAATTGCTAAAAACAATTTAACCAATAGGGATTAATGGCTCAAAGTTCTGTCTTTTAAATGAATTCTAGCGAAATTTTAGAAAGAATGTGTCAAAAAGACTAACAGTACCGAAAAAAAAATGTTAGATACTTGAATACCACAAAAAAAAAAGTTAGGACTAATACGATAAAATAGTAATAAGTTAGACCAATAATGCCATTTACCCTTCTTTTAAAAGTAATACCATGTTCCCATTTATATAACTTTATGTACCTATTATCTTTTTTTTTTTTTTTTTCAAAATAATGCTATAAAGGGAGAGAATGGCATCCCCTTATATGGTCGGATCAATTTACATGGGCCCACATTTCACACTGGATCCCTCTTGTATGGATTGCTTTGTAAAAATAACCACTATGACAGATGCCACTCGAACTCATAACCTTTCACTCATAAGTCAAGGGCCTTAACCACCCACCTAATTACTCGGTAGTGTACCTATTACTGGTCTGGACTTCCATTTTCACACATTGAAAATTTGGCAATAATAACATTAGCCAATGAAACATGTAACCCATATAGAGTACTAAAAGCTTTAAGTTATTTAAAAGAATGTAATGCTTCACCTTTTCCTAATATGAACTCTCATGGCCAAAATCTTGGACTAATGGTAGAAGAGGAATTTTACAAATAGAAATTCATAATTTATTTTAAAAAAATTTTAAAACTTCAATTTTTTAGCAAAACGACAACTAGTTTAAAAAATGACAACTTTTGTAAAAGTTTGTAAAAATAATCCAAATTATAAATCCCAGAGTTTTGTGATCACCATTAGATGTAGATTATCAATAAAATTTATTAAAATAAAACAAGTATCATTATCAACGGTCTCACAATCTAGCACAACTTAATTATATAGACCAAATCCGTGACACAGGCTATTAAGTACTTAATACAAACCAAGAAGTTAAGTAGTACTATCTTACATACTTACTAACTAGTCAAAAGAAAAACTATTTCTCACTGATCCACTCTTGAGTTTCTGAAGTTACTCTGAGTATTATCTAAGAGAGAAAGTAGAGAGTGAGCATAAAATACTCAGTAAGATACCTAATTACCTTTTGAGGAAAATAGTCATATATAAATTCCCTACATGGTTAGCTGTTTTGAAAACAATTCTCAATATATCAAATTAAAAGCGAGTTGAAATCATCAACAGAAATCATATTCAAACCATATTGTAGAAACAGTTAAGTAATCCACAGTACACATATCACAAATCAAACAATCTCATGAATTCACATCCTCTTATCATGAACTAGAGTAACACGTACTATATGTACTGAGTACTTTCTATATGATATCTAATCCTAACAAACTAGAAGGACACTCATGTGGCTATGCCTGTTGAATGGAGGTAATCAGAAAACTACGTGTGAGTTTACCGGCTCTCACCGAAGACAAGAATATTAGCCGCCTACTAAACACTACGATGCTTAAGATGGATCTCATGTATAACCCTATAGTATATGCAATACGGGAGGTAGTAGAAAAAACCATACAATAATATTCTAGACGTGTTCTAATTTATAAATAAAAATCTATCTTGTACTTTAAAAATTGGTTGTACAATTCCTCTAGTTTAATAAAATCTCAAGTATAAAACTTATACATAATCATACGTAAAATATCAAGAGTAGTCCACAATATTTCACAAATTCATAGTTCACTAAATAATTATTCAAACAATTTAATTTAAAAAATCAGAAAAATTTCACTTTTCTCAACATATTCCAATTTTTATGAAAAATAATAGAAAACAAGGTAATTGAATCCCCTACCTCGAAATAGTAGTTATACCGAGATAATGATGCTAGAGAAGTCTTCTGTTGGTCACCTGATTATTCAGATGGTTCTTTCTAGATCTTACACGCTCACTTGAAAAAAGTGAATTTTCCAACAGAATCTCAGATTAAGAAATTGAGATCACCACTAAATTTTGAACACTTAAAAATATTAGAATAGACATATAATTTATCAAAAATAGGTCTTGGCGTGAGATTGCTATGTGGCACGCAAAACGACACTATTTACGAGCCATTTTCTCGATTTTTGTGCCACTTCAGTATATAGTGATATTTTATATCAATATTTATATCTCGACCCACTGAGTCCAAGTTCGAAGTTGGAATTCAGTTTCAAATCCCTGAGCATTAATTAAGCCCAAAACTCTAAAAATTATAAAAATAATTAACGCACTTTTGTATACCATTTCAACACTTTAAAATTATGGTTATTCTCATCTCAACCTCCTCTTTAACATAATATAATTTTTCCGGGCTAAAAAATTCATTTCTAAAATAATTACAAAATTAACACAAATTTAATATTAAATATTGTAACAGTAATAAGTTTTCTCACTGGAGTGGAGTTGAGTTAGGGGTTGTGGGTGGTCGAAAAAGGACAGTGGCAACGAGACAAAGCCAACAGTGCTGATGATGAGGAAAATGGATATCGAACGGTGAAACGACGACCAAAAATCTTATTTGGTGGCGCGATCTTTAGATTGCCAGATCTCGAGATATCGGCGGCAAAATCGAGCTGTGGTTGTTGCTGTAGCTTTATTAGCGATTGGGCTTGGACTCTAGGTGGCGCAATGGTTGGATTGGCTCTGGGTGAAAAATATAGTGGAGAGGTGCTTTTCGAGTATGGCTGAGAGCTTCGAGTAAGAAGAGAAATATTTTGGGGGATTTATTTGCAATTTCTAAACTACTGGTAGTGGGACATGTGGCGTTATTAGTTACCAGTGTTTGGACATGGTTACCGATCTCATACCTATTTTTCTACAATAATATAACTTTTATAAAAGGTTTTAGAAAAATATCATATTTGCAAATGGTTACTAATTATCAGTGTTTGGAACTGGTTATCAGTTACTAGTTATAAATGCATTTAGTTATTAGTTATTAGTACTTGAAAATAGTTACCAATTGTTATTTTAAAAAAGTATCATTTTTCTAAAAATATTATATAAAATGTTATTTTTCTAAAAAATGGGTACTGGATCCTGAAAAACTGAGCACACCCGTAAATTAGCAGTTCTTCTCTAAAAGTATCGTGAAAGGTCTAATTTCCTCTTTTTCATAACCGCGCGAACTAAAAACCCCCCAATTCAATACCAGCCCACGAGCCATGATTTAATAGACCCAAGCCATATATTTTCCTTAGAGTGTTTATAGGAAATGTTCTTTTTTTTTATATATATATATCAAGTTAAAAAAATGGTCGACATTTACACCTATTTAATAAATAACTTTTTTATAATTTGATTTTGATGAAAAAAATAAATCAATTTAATAAAAAATAAAATAATATATTTTGATCTATTAAATATGAAAAACAGTCATTTTTTGAATACTTTCAAACTTCGGCCATTTTAATGAGTGTTTGCAAAATGGCTATTCTTCAAATAGTGATCCAAAATATGGCTATTTGGCTAAAGAGCTCATCTCCTTACATGGACCATTACGGCCAAGCCACAGAAATAATGGAGAAAATTTTATTTTTAAGGTAAAGTTTTTTAAAAAAAAATTGAAAATTTCTGGTTTTTAAATTTTGTTTTTGAAAAATTCTAGAACTATTTAGAAAAAAATCATTATCAAAAATGTTTAAAAAAAATCACTTTTCATTAGTTGACAAGATACTTGAGATAATTGGTCAAACTGTTTGAAGTAATCAAACTATTTATGTCAAATAATTCTTAATTATTTAAAGTAATTTGATTGATTATATCGAGTACTATTAAAAATTACTTATTTTTGGAAAATAATATTTTTTAAACACTATTAAAAAGTGATAGTTTTTTAAATAAATCCAAAATTTCTCAAAAATTCCAAAATAATATAATAAAAATAGACTAAACCAACCCAACTCGCAATCCATTCTTCTTATATGATTATCGTATGTAAAGTAAACAACTTACGAAAAATTGAACGTCCAATCTATATATGGGAGGGAAAAAAACACTTTAGAATCAACTTGGGTCTCGTATTGATTATTCTATTAATGCAAATTAGGGCCGATTAGTTTTTTCACCATTTTTCTGCCCAAGTTAAAAAATTTAGGTAAATATCTAACTTACTTAATGACAAAAATATAAATACAATATATTCTAGAACTAAAATTTTGCAAGAAATAAATATGTAGTTATAACTAATACAATTTAACATGAAAAGGAAAATTAAAAAAAAAAAAAACAAAAGCACTAGCATCCGTCGAGTAGTGGTACAATCCAAATTGGAGGTCGCTTTTGTGTCATGTGAAACATATTCGAGTCCAAATTGTAACATAACTTAAAACTTTCACTTTTGAGAAAGTATACGCCCAAATCACAAAGATGTCTCAGTTTTAGTTGTAAGCCCAAGTTCATCATGAGAAAAATGTATGCAATTTTCTTGACAGCCTCTGAACTTAGAAGCTAAGACAGATATGTCTGAATTATCAGCAATAAATAAAGCAACATCAACAAGACTCTTTTGCTCCATCAAAATCCAATTTAAAAACTTTAAAACATTACTGTCACACGGCGACCATAAAAATCATCATCATCATCCAAAAATCTAACACACCTCTCAATGTTCAATAGTTCTCCAAATAATTCCACAAGATATTTGTTCAATGTTCCGACGGACCTCCTTTGAATCCCTGATGCAACCCACTTCATAATTCCATTGTTTTGTATGGGTCATAAGACAAATGTCTCCCAAAATTATCAATGGCATATATTTGATTCTTGTAATGCACCATATCCTCGAACTTATCATAAGGATCAACAAATTTTTGCCCATGTTGTGTCTTTTCTGCACCTAAGAAAAGTTAATTTGCATTGATCATATTTCACAACGATAGTGCAATCGTTTGGACTTAGGAGTGGATCAGCCGTAATAATAAGAGCCTTCAGAACATGAAAATCATGACCTTCAATTAGGAGGCCTTCACTTTCGTCTACATAAGGTTCGTTATCTAGATGAGGAAGATCTTCAGCATTTTGATAAAACTCTGAAAGTGGAGGAAACAAATATGGAAGGTGAATACTCTTACTTGCATCATTTAAATCCCCCTCAAATGTAAAACATGGTTCACAAAGTGTTACTGTGTAGTCCTTGTTCGAAATTACTAACCATTCTTATGAATGAAGAACCACTGAAATGCTTATCATATTTTAAAGATAAATTTAACCTTAAAAATTTCTGATCAAATGTTATATGTTAGACGGAGGTTTTGTCAATAATGAATTTAGAAAATTGCAAGATTTGGTTTGTGTGTGAAAGGAGTTAAATAAATCAAAGTAAGTAAAGAGATGAGAATTTTATAGTGGTTCAGCCCCAAAAAAGATGAGCCTACGTCCACTGTTTTTTACTATTTTCTGGAGAATTACAAGAGTTGCATTGAGTTTCAAAGTGAGAGTCGAGAGTACAGAGAGAGTGTTCAGAAAGTTGTGTCTTCTAATTTTTCTAAAGAGATTCTCCTAACAGTATTGAACTTCCCCGTAGTTCAATATTCCCCTATTATGAAAATGGGTAAGTGTGTAATACAAATTGAGTAATAATATAATCGGGTAATAGCTTTAAATGAGACGATTGGTCAATCTTCAAAGAGAAACTTTTGTTTCCTTTTTTTTGTAGATTATCCATTTGACGGAGCTTGATCTAGTTTCATTTTCATTCTGGTCGCACTTAACTCATTCAGAGTGATCGCATTTAACTTACTCAGAGAAGGTCGCACTTAACAGTTAACTCATGCGACCTGACACGTCCATTTAGTTGCTAATTTTTCTTTTTTCGTATCGATCCATATATAGTTTTTAAACTGCACAACATTATACATGCTTCATGCATGTTCTTATTCGCTAGGAACTAAAAGCATTGGAACCTGATAGTGGCGTAATATTTAATTCGGTTGTCTTTCGTTATTGAGTACCAAGAATCACATATAGTACCAAATCGTAAAAATTCTATAGATGACTCTAATTTCTCCATAATTGAGTCTAAAATGTGCTTTGGAAGTCCTCCAGCACAATCTAAAAAGAAAAGGAAAATATAAGAAAATTTTATATGTTATCATTCCAAAGAGAAAAACTTAAATAACTTTGAACTATTAATCATAAATATCACAAAGGTTCGTGATTAGTGACGTTTGCACTTGGGGTTATGCGTGTTCATAAGTAGAGCAAAATATATAACAT
>JXTB01000191.1:693517-706933 GCA_002914805.1 Parasponia andersonii | reverse complement strand
AGTTTAAATTTGGCCCACCTTTTTGCAAAAACTAAAAATATGGGTTATAAAAGAGTAATGCTTCCTAGTTTGACCTACATAGTCATATAGTTAAGTCTAGGGGGCGTCACAGCTCTACTAGTGTTTTTACATCTTCAAATTATGGAAAAAAATTGTAGTCATTTGTTTCAGAAGAAAAGTCCCATACACCTTCTTCATCGAATATTACAATCCTTTGGAGTTGGTGTCATAGTCAAAGAAAATGAACTTCTCGCTTTTATCATCAAGCTTGGTTCTATGTTCGTTTGGCACATACACATGGGCTATGCTTCTAAATACTCTCAAGTTGGAGATCCTAGGCTTCCTTCCGCTCCTTACTTCTTCTTGTGTCTTTCGCCACACACTTCTTGTTGGAGATTGATTGAACAAGTAAACTGCATATGCAATAGCTTCTGTCCAGAACTCTTTGGTTAATCTCTTACTTTTCAGCATGCTTTGAGCTATGTTAAGGGGATCTTGGAATGGTTAAAGATGGTCAAATTTCATTTGCTTCATAGAATTCGTTGAACTATTTTGAAGTGAATTCTCCTCCTCTATCAGGTCTTATGGCTTTGATCTAAAGACTACTTTGTTTCTCTGCGTTAGCCTTGAACTTCTCGAAAGCTTCAAAGGCTTCTGATTTTTGCTTCAAGAAATAAACCCAATTCTTTCTTGAGAAATCATCAATAAAGAGAAAGAAGTAATTGCTCTTACCGAAAGAACTTAGTTTGATAGGACTGCACACATTTGTATGCACAAGCTCTAGTGACTTCTAGGCTCTTAAATTCGACTCTTTTTGAAAGCTTTTCCTGAATGGCTTCCTGAGTAAGCTTCCTTCACAATGCTGATTAGGATGATTGATGCATGGTAAGTCTCTCACCATCTCTTTCTTGGATAGCAGCTCTAGTCCTCCGAAGTTGAGATGCCCAAATCTCAAATGCCATAGCCATGATGAATTCTTGTAACATTCTTTAAGACATTTGCCATATCATTTTGAATTTTCAATCAGAACATTTTAGTTCTTGACATAGGCACCTTGGCAATCAAGTTCATGTTGTTATTTCTTATAGAAAGACTATAATCTTTTAAGTGAATATCATAGCCTTTCTCTAAGAGTTGTCCCAAACTCAAAATTTTTGTTTTCATTGTGGGTATATAATAAACATTTGAAATAAATTGATGTCCCCCATTTTTCAAGCGGATAAGAATTTTAAATTTTCCTTTTACTGCTACTTTTGAATCATCACTAAAAGAAACATTCCCACTGATTGATTCATCAAGCTCTATGAACATTGACCGATGCCTACATATATGATTGCTAGCACCGATGTTAAGATACCACGTGTTGTCTTATTCTCCGTTATTGTCGTTATATGCTAGTAGCACGGTGCCATTTTTTTCTCTTTCTCTTCAATATAATTGAATTTCACTTCAATTTTGCTGTTCAGTGCTCTATATTTTCCAGCATAATGGCCAAACTTGTGACAATTGAAACATTCAACTTGAGACTTCTCATACTTTGAGTTCATTCATCCTCTACCACGACCTCTTATAGAGCTTTCTCCTCTTTTGAAATTGCTAATATGATAATTGTGGTTGTTGTTGGAATTCCAATCTCATCCACGACCTCGAATTATACCACGTCCTTGTCCTCTACTACGACCATGTTGACTTCTTCTGCTACATTGGCTATCTTCTCTCTCTATGAATTATGTCTTGAGAAGCTGCTCATTGAAATTTGGATTTTCTTTTTCTTTTCCTCATGAGCTTTTAAAGAACCCAAGAGTTGTTCTATCGCCATAGCTCTCAAATCTTTAGTTTCTTCGATGATATTAACAATATGCTCAAACTTTGTATCTAATGATCGAAGAATCTTTTCTATGATCATAACATTTTCAAGTTTCTCATCATTTCTCTTCATTTGATTCGAAATTGCTAAACTCTTGAAAAGTCCTCAGAAACTGACTTAGTCTCCATCATGTACAGTTTATCAAACTCTCCTCTTAGAGTTTGAAGATGGACCTTTTTAACCTTTACTTCTCCCTTATATGAAATTTGAAGTTTCTTTCATGCTTTCTTAGCAGAGATTGTAGTTGAGATTTTCTCAAACCCGACGTCATCTAAAGCCTGGTAGATGAGGAAGAAAGTTTTTTTGTCTCTTTTTCTTGAGTCTTTTAAACTAGCCTTTTGTGTTGATGTAAAACTTGAGAAAACCCTAGACTTTAAAAAAATATATTCTAATAATTATTTATCATGATCTTTTAATATTAGTATATTCTCTTGAAAAATGAATTTATCGTGCTAATTTTCTTGTCTAAAATTTTATTATGTATATTTCATTTCTTTGATCATAGAAATTGAGTAGTTATACACTAATGAATTGCATGAATATGTTGCAGTGAAATACACACAAGAAAGCCAAGTTGAACTATGTGCCTAGTTGCAAGTATAAATTACTTTCCAACATATATGACCATTATTGTTAATATGAAATAGGCCTAGTTAATCATGTTTACTATTGACCCCTAAATTGTTTGAGTTCAATAATCATTTATCTTAGCCCAATAGGTAATAGGAAAGTCCAAATTTGAAATTGTTAGTATTCTTATTTATAATTATCATTGGGTTTTAATCCTTTGGCAGAATATCATTTATCTTGGCCCAATAGGTAATAGGAGAGCCCAAGTTGAAGTAAATATTTCAAACCCAAGTAATAAGTTAAATAGTCACAAGTAAAAAAAATATATATATATATATATAAATAGTAAAAGAAGAATTAGTGGTGTAATCATTAACACATTTTAATACTATGCATATATATTCATCAATTCACTTATATGAATTAAAAATAATGTAAAAGATCATTAACATATTTTATTTATATATTATTACCATTAAAATAAAAGAAATTTATTAATTACATTAGAAAAAAAATAAAAATTAGGTAAGTTATATAATAATGCATTAGTTATTTGAATGGTATATCCATTATATAGATTTTGTGGATATTAAATGTAGATATGATAAGATAATACATTTTTTTTAAGTGGACGAAGAATAGTTAGGTTAATAAAATTAATTTAATTGCATGATGAAAAAATAACAAATAAAAAAAAGTTAGGTAAGTGGTGATTATTATTAATATTTCTTTTTAAATTAATTTTTAATTATATTTTATGTACATAATTAGCTTATAAATAGGGCATTCTTTTGTAAACATAATCAAGTTTCTTCAATTCTTTTCCTCCATCTTTCTCTCAAAGTTTCTATTTTATCCATTGTGATTTCAAGAATTTCTTCTTAGAGTTGAAGTTTTAAGAAAAAAAAAAAGGTAATTCTTAGAACTCTTAGTCTTTCAAATTTGTATATTTTATTGCACTTAGGTTTAAATTTAATCTATAATATATATAGAGTTAGATACCTTATTAAGGTCTGAAATTTTTGTAAAAAGTATTTCTATCTGTGTAGTTAATTTCTGAAAAGTTTTACTTTTATACCCTACTCTTATAAATTTATAAAAATTATTTAACACAAATTAGTCGTTAGTTAAGAAAAGCTGTAAAACAGATTTTATATAATTAATTTTATGATTTCAAAGGGCAAACATTTTTATTTTGGGTTAAAATTTTAACTATATATNGTTATATAATAATGCATTAGTTATTTGAATGGTATATCCATTATGTAAATTTTATAGATATTAAATATAGATACGCTAAGATAATACATTTTTTTTTAAGTGGATGAAGCATAGTTAGGTTAATAAAATTAATTTAATTGCATGATGAAAAGATAACAAATAAAAAAATTTAGGTAAATGGTGATTATTATTAATATTTTTTTTTGAATTAATTTTTAAATATATTTTATGTATATAATTAGCCTATAAATAGCGCGCTCTTTTGTAAACATAATCAAGTTCCTTCATTTCTTTTCCTCTATCTTTCTCTCAAATTTTCTATTTCATCCATTGTGATTTCAAGAATTTCCTCTTAGAGTTCTTCAAGTTTCAAGAAAAAAAAAGGTAATTCTTAGAACTCTTAGCCTTTCAAGATTTGTATATTTTATTGCACTTAGGTTTAAATTCAATCTATGTTATATATAGATTTAGAAACCTTATTAAGGTCTGAAATTTTTGTGAAAATTTTCTGAAAAGTTTCACTTCTATACCCTACTCCTATAATTTTATAAAAATCATTAAATACAAGTTAGTCGTTAACTAAGAAAAGCTGTAAAATAGATTTTATATAATTGATTCTATGATTTCAAAAGACAAAAGTTTTTATTTTTGGTTGAAATTTTGACTATATGTTCATATATATGTTGAGATCATTTCTTGAAGCTTTCATTATTTTTTGATGTCTATAAAATTAATTATAATTTTCGAAATATACAATGCTTCAATTTTTCAAAATGCTGACATAAATTCTAAGGTATAATTACAAGTGATTAAAGTGCTATGAAATTATCTTTTTTAGAATTTTTAAATATTATACATAATTTATAAAATGTTCATGATGTGCTTTTAAAATTTTGAGTTTGTTTGATTTATAAAACACTCCCGAAAATTCAATCATTCTCGTTTAGTCGCATCTTTAACAATATTATTACAAATTCTAAATTGGAAAGAGGGATAAATATTGTTTATAATTCTAAACTGTAATCTTTAGATTTTGGTTTATTTCATATGGATTCATGTAATTTTTTAGAATGAATAGAATTATGGACTAGAATATGAAATTCCTTAACTACACATTACGAACCAAAATTCTACAATTTTAATGTGAAATATTATTTTAGGAATTATGTTGTGAATAATTTCAAATACATAAAATTGGTTTTATATGACCAATGATAGCATATGTTGACATATAAAATGAATGTTGATGGATGAATAATAAATAAAAAGGATAAAGAAGAGGCACGTGGTTACAACAATGTTAAGTATATGGCATTTCACTGCAAGCACGAAGAACATTTTCGAAGGATATAAGGTAAGTACAATCTTACCTACAACATGGAAAGTTTAAAAAAAAATGTTCTATTAGAAATAAAAGTATTTTATATGATTAAATGTGATGTTTTGCTTATGCAAGAGATGTTTGTTTGGCTTGTATATGTGCCTATGAAAATACATGTCTCCTATGATAATAAGATGAGGTAAATTTAATTTATAATATTGTTCAAAACTTGATAAATATACTTCAATTTAAGGGAGTATCAAGAATATGGAATATAAGCTTTGGTTTGAAATTTGATACAACCGTTTATCTTAAACAGGAGACTAAGTAAAAGATAAGAATATTAAGATGTTGTACCAACCTCCATTAGGTGAGGATTTCTAAGGGAAGATAAGATTGACCTCCATTAGATGAGGATTCCCGAGGAAAATATGTTAAATTTAAGACCGTTGGTATTTCAGTAGGGTTGCTCCCCTGATTCCCAGTCAGTAAGTGTGCACTTGGTATGCACACAAGGGCACATAGGTGTGGTGTCCAAGATTCTCACATGCATATTAAGCCAATAATAAATATGTTCTAATTGCATATTAGGCATCTAGAAGTCGTTAATAGTAGTTTTATAGTAACATGCTCATTCATTATGTTATGTGCATTTACATACAAATTATTATACTAATGATTGTCGAAGTGTCCCAATGCAGTATAAAGGTTCAATACCCTCAGAGAGAGAGCTTAGTGTGCTAAAAGAACAAAGAATATAATTATGAAAGCAATACTATGTGCACATGCATTAAGATCATACTTGTTGATAACTTGGTCAAATAGTAGTTTTTCGGTAAAATGTAATTTTCACACATTTCGGAGTTGAATTCACGGTGTGTCCAACATGTCAAATAGGCTTGATTAATTGTCTTGGACTCATTTATAGCATTTTATTTGTCGGCTCTAGGTAAGCACGAGGTGGCATTCAGGACACTAATTCATATTCAGTTGCACTAAGCTAGTTTAGATTAAGTTTAATCGCGTAATGTCGTTTTTGTGCATTCTAATAATTGAGTGCTAATACTATGTTTGCATTGTCAATTGGAGTCTAATTTACATTCTTTTTATATTTAATGATTGGCTAAGGGGCTAGGTTCCACCAAATTACAATAAGATGGGCCATATTGAATCGTAAGTCAAAGTATGACTAGTTTTTACTTTCTAAGGTAGGATTCACCAACTTTGGCAACACTTGGGTGTATAGGAGTGACCAGAAATGTGGTGAATATGCTAAGGATATTCTAGAGCTGGACACATGGAAAGTGATGTGCAAAATACCCAAACTATCCCTTAGATTTTAAGTTATACCTTTTCTTAGCCATTAAGTATTGATTTTGGGTCAAATCTGGTGATTTGCTTTCCCTTTCTCTCCAGCCACGCTTAAACATTTATAAGAGTTTCCAAGTGATGGAATTCAAATTGGAGCCCTAGAAAGCAAGATACACCAAAACTCGTCAACGTAATTCTATTAAGTTCTTCTTTCTAGGTCTTGTCCTTTAATTTCAATTCTCTGCTTGTTCCCACTTAAATAATTGTTTCTTCAGGTCTTCTTAAGTCCAAAAATCTATTTCTAAGCTTTGGGAATCAGTTTGGTGGAGATAGAAGGCAAGAAGTCTAGCAAAGACTCAAACTAGTCAAGGTGAGGTTTATGTACGATTTTGAATTTGTAGTTCATTTATTTGTTTCAGCACTTAAACCAAAGCTATTATTTGATGAATAATAGTCGTAGGAACCCTTATATATTGCTGGAAACATAAAATTTAGGTGGAGGATTAAAGTTAAACCTAAGGCCCCAAAGTTTGCTATTCATGGATTTAAGTGTTTTCATGTGTGGTAGATTAAGTAGTCCGTATTTGTAATCTAATTTCTTAAACTTATAGTATATATTTTATTGATTCTATTAGTTATTACACTTATTTGATGGCTGGTTGTGATGGCACACAAGTGTAAAATTCGTTTAAACTTTGTGAAAATTGAAAGGAATTCAAATGCACTTAGGTTGTTCCAAATGATCCTCTTTGATGTGTATATGTGGGGATTGGAGTGTTAATTGTTATTGCAGGTTTAAAATCATGATTTTAATCATGTGGGAATGTCCCTAAAGTAGGGGAGGTACTGTCCAAATATTTTTAAAATGAAATGGCATCATTTAGGAGCAAATGAACTTGTTTTTACAAAATTATGTGCTATTTTGGATCATTTTGTGCTACTGAACTTGCATTCATATTTTAAATACTTTTGAATAGTTTTTCAATGCTAGTTATTGACTGCCAAGTACCTTAAGTGATTTATATGCTTCCGAGTCATTTTAAGATCAAGTTTCCTAATTTGGTGAAAGTTGTTATTTTGGTCTTGTTCAAGTATCTTAAAACATTCTTTTTATAAAACGTGCTTCTTAAATAATAGTAATTTATGATAAGTGATTAGCACACCAATCTGTAGAAGATATTGACTCTTTCCACTATCAATTCCTATTCAGGACACGAGGTAAGTAATGACTTATAACTGCATCACAAGAACTATATGGAATATGTATTTATGTGAAACTTGTTTATTCCTGAAAGTTATGAAATGGCATAAGCATGGCATATTTTGCATGCAAATGAAGACTTTTATTATAAGAGTATTTTAAAGTGAGTACCATTGTACCAATTTTATAAGATAAGTTTTAATGACAATTGTTTGTCTTTCGGAGCTTGATAGGTAAGTCTATTGATGTAGACTCTCCCGTTGAAGCGAGATTTACAGATCTTATAATGTGTCTCGTTGAAGTGGGATAATATTAGCGAGGTGTGGGATGCCCCTTTGATGAGGGATGGAGTTTTCAAAGAAAACCTCACACGATGGTCACATCTTATTTTTACTCTTGGCTAGAGTTTCTGCGCAATGTTATCACGGCCTATCGACTTTCGGGACAAGCAATGTGCTAATGGGCCCAACTAAGAATAATTTTTAAGGAAAATGCATAGACTCAAATATTTAAGAAAGAAAAGGGCACAATGGGAACTTTATGAGATTTTAAAGCATTCATAAGCATGCATAGTTTTTACTTACTAGGCTTTAGCTCATTTTAGTCTTGTGATGCAGATGAGGAGGCACATTTTAGTTTTAACTAGCTAGTTGTCTGATTTGTCTTTTGTTGCCATGATCATAGTGATGTAGACGAGCTTGACCTGTGGGCGATATTTTTGTTTTAAAATATTTTGGGGTAATGCAAATACTATTACTGATGGCAAAATATATTGGTGAAAACCTCTTTTGATTGTACATTTTGTAAAGACACTTTTAACAAGAAATGCCATGTAGTTGCTTTTGTTTAAAGGTCTTAGAAAGTTTAAAATTGCCCACCTTTTTATCAAAACAAAATATATGGTAGAACAAAGAATAATACTTCATAGTTTGACTGTTTATGACAATATGGTTAAACTAGGGGGTGTCACAATAGGAAAGATAAAAGATTTTATAATAACATATATGATAAAAGATTACTTCATAAAATATAAGTTGAAAGATTACACAAGGACACAAAAATTGAACTTTCATAAAATATTATCCATATGAAATATTTTATTAGATGAATTGTACTTACTAAGCAAAAGCTCATGTAGTGTAAATGTCCATATTATAGGTACCAAAGGCAAGCAACTTTTGTTTTGATTGATGGTTTGACTAAAATCGAGGCGGGAATGGATGTGAGACACGGGCTTTGGGATACCACCACTATAAATTTCTGTATAAGTTGTATTCTCTTTGAACGATACAGTTTACTTAAATATATAAGATTAAGCCATATTTCTTTAACTTAATAACGAGATGAAATGTTTAAGTATGAAATCTAAATTTTAAGTTTAATTATGCCTCTAAAATTAAGTAATCATTTTGCTATATACAATATGACTAATTTTATCTAAATATCCCTTTATAGAATACTATATATATATATATATATGATCTTGAAGTATATTTTCAAGAATTAAATATTTTTAAATAATAATGTTGTTTTATTATCTAATATATTGATTTAAACAAATGTAAGACTAAATAAGCTTTGTCAAAAAGACTTAAACTGTCTAAGGAGAACTTGAGATTTAAGAGGTCCACTTGTGACCCCCCTCCTCACCTGAAAGCCCTTTTAGTTGCAAAAATAATAATATTTCCTTCAATAGTTTCTATAAATTTCTTAATATGACATTTAGAATAATTGGTTAACAATCTTGAGAGAATTATATAAATAAATAAAAAATTGTCATAGACTTTCATAGTCCAAGTTTGTGACTTTTAAAAGAATAAATTAAGTTAAGAATATACCTAGATTTCGGTCTTAAAAGTTGGGTTGTTATAGTTGGTATTAGAGTGGGTATCCTGCCATCCTATCTCCATCACTCTGCAATGATTCATCAACTCAAGTAAGTAGAAATTTCATTTTAGTTTGCTAGTTAATCATAAGTATGTGTTAATGAGTAATGGATGTGCTAATGATCGATGTCTTGATGGACGAGGAGATTGGTCAAGTAGAACTTTATGGAGTCGTAGCAGTGGCTGCCTTTAAGGCAGGACAACAACCATATTACCATGGAGAACCTAAACCTGGAGCATTAGGAGATTCACTTCACAAAACCGAGTAAAATTGTGGGCATGCCTCATCCGTGGGTTCGAATGGACCATTCTCACTATTATGCAACTGCAAAATAATGCTCGAGCTTGGTGGTAAGTATCGGGTCATTTCCTAATTAGTATGAGTTGGGATGAGTTCTATCTTTAAATCACAACATATTTTGGAGAAATAGAACACCGCAATCTAATTCAGAACTCGTTAAGGGATACATCCCAACAACTGATACGAGAAACTTTATCCCACTCTCGACAATGGAGACCGTTAGAAGGAGAGATAGCATTCTCAGAGGAAATAAGTAATTGGACACATCGATTCAATGACGGAATAAAATAGTATAATATGCATTTTACTCGGGATATATTGGATCGTAGTCATTCTAATATACCGTCATGGATTTTGTATGTAGTTTATGCACGGGGGTTGCTGTACTCGATAATGACTCGCTTTCCTCAATCATATCCCGACCTCCCCATTAGAACTTATATGGCAATGTTCGTCTTCATTGCTGAAATTTCTATAGAGGAGGAAGAACAACAGAGAAGGGTATAACCACGAGTGGATATAGAGAGTACTATGCCCTCTGGGCTAGGACACAATGATAATGATGAGGAAGACTTTGAGGATGATTCAGAGGAGGATCCCAAAGAAGACCCAAGAGAACCCTCTGATGATGATATAGGAGAATAAGTAATTAATAAATTTAAATATAGTTTAAGTCATAAACTATGTTTCTATGATCTTGTAAACTATGAATAAATTCATCAATAAAAGATGTGATGTGTTATAATTCTTCTTTACATAAATCATCAAGATTTAGTAATTAATAATTAGTTATACCCTGGGTTAATGAATATGAATCTATTAACACAAAATGGCTAGAGGAAGGGGAAGATCGAGAGTTAATCCTATCAATGCTACCGAAGCGCCCGACCTAAGTAACCTCATGGCTAACTTACAACAATGACTTCAAGCACAAGAAAAGGAGACGAGAAATCTCCGTGAGCAACTAAGACATCAACATGAGACAAATGTTGAACCCTAAGTGGATGCTGAAGAATCGCAACCTCAAGAGGGAGATCCAATATTACAACAAAAACTTGTTGTACCTGATCAACGAGTGGTTCGCTAAGAACCCCTATACAAATGCTTCAGAAAGATGTGTCTAGTTGAGTTTGATGGATCTACAGATCCGTTGATGGTTTAAGAATGGTTGTTATCAATCAAAAATATTTTGGACTTCATAAACCTTTCTAATAAGGAGAAGGTATTATGTGTCTCCTATGTTTTGAAGAAAGACACAAGATACTGGTAGGAGACAATCAAAATGAGAAGAAATGTCAGGGAGATGTAATGGAATGATTTCATCCATCAATTCAACCAGAAGTATTACAATCATATGGTGATGAGGGCTTAACAAAATGAATTTATTAATATCAATCAAGGGAGTATGACCGTCAATGAAGCTGTATGAATGTTTGACCAGCTAGCATGACTATGTCCCTATTTTGTACCCACTGAAGAGGAACAAGTAAGGAAAATGCTCAAAATATTTCGCCTTAAATTGGTAGTTGTCATTGATAGTAGTGATAGCCCACCAACTATAGTGGCAGAATGTGTGGAAAGGGCACTCAGAGTAGAGTATCACCTCACCCAAGCCAAAGAAGAGCGACAAAGATACTTTGAAGCAAAGAAGAACCAACATGAACAAGCTAAACCGAATTAGAATAACAACCAATAATGATATGGGACCCAGTATGGCCAAATAAGAATCAAAGCAACAACAACAACTATAATAGAAAGAAGAGGAAGAATAATTTTAATGGTCAGAAAAACCATAAAAGAGAGCCTCACTCATAAAAGAAAGCAAAGGTTGATTTTTAACCATGTCACAAGTGTGGGAGAAAACATCCTGGAGAGTATTGTTTTGGCTTGAACACCTGTTATATCTGTGGTAAGGAGGGCCATTAGGCCAAAAATTGCTACAGCAAGGATCTCAGATCCATAACATTCAAATAAAACTTGAGGGACCTTAGATTATTCAAGGAAGATTAGAAGGTCTAGAGACCAGTGCATAAGTGTACGCTATCACTAAGGATGATGTTGAGGTAGGAACTTGTAATGTGGTCACAAGTCAGCTATCTGTTGCAACTTAAAATACATATGTCTTGTTTGAATCTGATGCCACACATTGTTTTGTATCGCTTAGGTTTGCAAAAAGGATAGTTCAAGGTAGTAATAGAATGACTAAAACCCTTAACATAGCTCTACGCTCAGGAGCAACCTTGACTGCAAGCCATTGGATTAGGCACGTTCCAATGATTTTAACCACTAGAGAACTGTATGCTGATCTAGTCATCCTAAAAATGATGGATTATGATGTCATTCTAGTTATGGACTTTTAGGAAGTTATAATGCTAGTATTAAATGTCGAAGTCATACGGTCACATTCAAGCCTCTAGGAGCAGAAAAGTTCACTTATAACGAAGATTCTATGAAGCAACCTCGGATGATGATCTCAGTAATACAAGCAAGGAGAATGTTGAATATTGGGTGTCTGAATATTTAGGTAATATCCTAGATAAGAGTAAAGAAAAAAAGAAGAGACCAGAGGATGTAACAATCGTTAAGGAGTACAACGACGTATTTCCCAAAGATTTGCCAGGACTATCGCATGAGCGAGAAATTTCCTTTGAAATCGAATTACTATCGGGTATTGCTCCTATTTCCAAAGCACCATACAAAATGGCTCCTGTTGAGATGAAAAAGCTGCAAACTCAACTGCAAGAGTTGTTCGACAAAGGTTTCATCAGACCAAGCCACTCACTGAGGGGTGCACCAGTGCTATTCGTAAATAAAAGAATGGCATATTCAGAATGTGTATCAACTATAGGGAACTAAACAAATATCCATTGCCAAGGATAAATGACTTGTTTGATCAATTAAAGGGAGCCATAATTTTCTCAAAGATTAATCTGTAATTTGGCTACCATCAATTCAGAATTAAAGAGAGTGATGTTCCAAAGTCTACTTTTCGAACTCTATATGGACTTATGAGTTCTTAGTGATGTATTTTTGGTTAACAAATGCCCTTACTGTGACATCCAACTCCTCACATAATTAAGAGAGCCAATAATAAACATGTTCTAATTGCATATTAGGCATCCAGAAGTCATTAATACTAGTTTCATAAAAATATGCTCATTCCTTATGTTATGTGCATTTACATACATGCTATTACACTAATGATTGTCAAAGTGTCCCGATGCAGTGTAAAGGGTCAATACCCTCAGAGAGAGAGCTCGGTGTGGTAAAAGAACAAAGAATATAATTATGAAACTAATACTTTGTGCATATGTATTAAGATCATACTTGTTGATAACTTGGTCAAATAGTAGTTTCACGGTAAAATGCAATTTTCACGTACTTCGGAGCCAAATTCACTGTGTGTTTAACACGTCAAATAGGATTAATTTAATGTCTAAGACTTATTTATAGCACTTTATTTGTCAGCTCCAGGTAAGCACGAGATGGCATTCAGGACACTAATTGGTATTTTGTTGCACTAATCTTCCTTAGATTAAGCTTAATCGCGTAATGTCTTTTTTGTGCTAACGAACTAGCATTCATATTTTAATACCTTTGAACAGTTTTCCAATGCTACTTATTGATTGCCAAGTACCTTAAGTGAATTATATGCTTCTGAGTCATTTTAAGATCAAGTTTCCTAATTTTGTGAAAATTCTGATTTCGGTATTGTTCGAGTATCTTGATGCATTCTTT
>JXTB01000191.1:672434-690060 GCA_002914805.1 Parasponia andersonii | reverse complement strand
CACCCCCTTTTTCAGTCCGTAGGGTAGAATTACTAGATATCAATTAGAAATGAACCTATGAAAAGAATTTTTAGGGTCTGATACCCTATTTTATTCCTAATGAACTGCTCTAACATTTACTGATGAACTGCTCGAACATTTACTGATGAACCCGTAGACCATTTAGGAATGAGCTTGCTTGTTTAGTACAATTTTAGGATGAATACCCAGAGTGCTAGCATAGTGGAAATTCTCGATATCTGAATCCCTGCGTATTTCTTTTCAGATGTCTAGTAGTGAGGAATTTAGAGAAGGAAATGCTTTTTCTGGAGAATCTAACTCGAGTGTTAGCTCCATTAACCTTGAGGATTATCTCGAGCCGGAACCCGAGATAGAAATAACAGAGGCAAGACAGAGTAGTCCTCGAATAGGCGATCTTCCCTAGGATCAGTGGCCCAGACACATAAGGGATGCCCCTGTATTTTCATCTGGCTACAAGTACATAGAGGGGAACTGGTCATGTATCAATGTTCGGACGAGCTGCACGTCGAACAAACTCAGAAAAATTGCGAGCAACTACAAGATCGCCATCCCTCTTCGTCTACCAATGGAATTTAACCGACCACACACTCCCTCTCCTGGACTCGCTTCCTTTTCTAAGGCAGTCCTCAAGTGCGGCGTGCATCTCCCACTCCATCCGTATATAAAATCAATCATCGATTACTATAGGGTCGTCCCTTTTCAATTGACCCCTAATACCTATAGATATATGGTAGGTTTGTATATATTATACCATAAACTAGGTTTAGAAACCCCTTCACCTGAAAAATTTGCTTGGTTTGACCATTTTCTCGCATAGAAGAAGCCGAGATCTGACGGATGAGAACAAATATTTATATGATTGGGATCCCTGTGTATATTGCATTGCCTGACAAGACCGTGAATTGCATACTGAGCCACTCAGACAACGTATAATATATCATGAGCTATATGGAGGTCTCGAGCCCCAGAAAATCCCCTCTGTGTACAGCAGAGGTCCACCCTATACCACCGTCAAAGTGTTCCCATAGGAACCATAGTGTCCCCGAGAGGACAAAAGTGTTCCCGAAGGAACCATATCATATATTTGGGCGCTGGCCCGCCACACCCTATTCATCAATATTTGTCAAACAATATAAATACACCACGTGTTCATGTCTCATGTAAAACTGAATGACAATTATTTATGTACACATATCCACAAATTCTTTATCCACAAATTTATAGAATAAAGAATTTCTTACATTGCAGGTGTGACGTTACTTACTGAGTTTTATACTCATTAATATTCTTACATTGCAGAAGGTACGGATAATATGTGAGTTGGAGGAGGAGCGCCGACTTTCTGACCGCGGCTTGTGTATATGAGCATTTTGACGCTGTGGTTTTCTGATAGACGATTTTGTAGTTATTTTGTATGTGTGTGCATTATGTATATTTTATAAAAGGCCCACACAGTGAGGGTGTATATATGTATATATTGGAGTATGTATAATTATGAGTAGAATTTCCTTTTTCTCCTAGAAAGTTTGAAAAGTTTTAATTTTCCCCGATTTTATCAGTTCTAAGTCGAGTACCGTCTCCCGATCTCACTAAATATTTATACAAATACCCTTACGTACACGTGTGTGGGATCGGGGGATGTTACATAAGGAGCCTCACTGCGGTAAGAGCCGGCGGGAGGAGAACCCATGGGATATCTTTGATTCAGGAAGCCCTGTAGGCACAGTGCTGAACCGGACAGTGGGCACAAGACAAGGAAGAGTCTAAAGGAAATCATTTATACCAAAACATTTAAGAAAGCACGATCATACCTTTAATTCATGTCATTGAGCAACATGTCATCCATTACTTTACTTACTGAGTTGTAGCTCATTATAGTCTTGTGTTGCAGGTAATGATTGAGATGACAGCATGAACTTGTGAGTTGAAGTAGAGGCCCAACCTTGGTGTTGTACATATAGATATTTTGACCACTTGTGAGGGGGGGGCCTAGTTTGTGTATTTTGGAATGTTTTGCAGTCTCTCAATGAAGTTATTTTTAATTCGTTTTTTTTAGTACCTATTTACTATGTTTCATTGTGTAATATATGTATATACTGATCACGTATATAAGTAAAGTTACCTATCCATAGAGTTTTAAAGAAAATAAAAAGTTCGAATTGGCCCGTATTTTGGAAAAGTAATTATAGGATTATCTTCCAAAAGTAATGCCTTGTAAATAAAATGTTAATAAATTTCCACTAGTAGTAGGAGGATATAGAGGGCGTTACACTTACAGCATTCATGGACCAAATGAACCCAATGCCCCTACTGCCTTGAAGTGGTGGAACTTGAAGAGATACTAAATTGCTCGTAGCCATAACTTTTAACAGAGTGAGATTTTGGAAATTTTGACTACGTATTGACTTGGTCAAATTCAATACTCGGTTAATGGTCAATGCTAGTTGATAATATAGTCAACAGTGCAATCAACGATGTAGTTAAATGGTTCCAACGACTTTGTCAACAGCTTTGATGGCTTGGTCAACAGATCTGATGGCTTGGTTAAACGACTATGACCCGACTTAACTCGGTTCATTGACTCAGTTATAGTAGCAAATTTCTGACGACTCGTTCAGACTCATTCGGATTCCAATTGGGCTAATTTTTGCGGCATCGTCCTTATCTCGTCAAGCTCTTTGATTTGATGTGTAGTAGTAGTATGCTTGGAATAAATGAATAATGCTCTCTCAAGAATTCTTTTCTAATGTGGAAGATCATTCAATGCTGTAACCACAAAGCATACTTAGAATTTCAAGAGAACTCACAATCTAGCTTTGATACCACTTTGTTAGAAATAAAATAAATGTTATTACTGTGGTGCCCAAGATTCTCACATGCATATTAAGCCAATAATAAATATGTTCTAATTGCATATTCGGCATCTAGAAGTCATTAATACTAGTTTTGTAGTAACATACTCATTCATTATGTTATGTGCATTTACATACATGTTATTACACTAATGATTATCGAAGTGTCCCAATGCAGTGTAAAAGTTCAATATCCTCAGAGAGAGAACTCGGTGTGCTAAAAGAACAAAGAATATAATTATGAAAGCAATACTATGTGCACATGCATTAAGATAATACTTGTTGATAACTTGGTCAAATAGAGGTTTTTCAGTAAAATGTAATTTTCACACATTTTGGAGCCGAATTCACGGTGTGTTTAACATGTCAATTAGGCTTGATTCAATGTCGAGGACTCATTTATAGTACTTTATTTATTAGCTCCAAGCATTCAGGATACTAATTCGTATTTAGTTGCACTAAGCTAGCTTATATTAGGCATAATCGCATAATGTCATTTTTGTGCATTCTTATAATTGAGTGCTAATACTATATTTGAATTGTTAATTGGAGTCTAATTGGCTTTCTTTTTATGTTTAATGATTGGATAAGGGGCTAGGTTCCACCAAATTATAATAAGATTGGCCATATAGGATCATAAGTCAAAGTATGACCAGTTTTCACTTTCTAAGGTAGGATTCACCAACTTTGGCTATACTTGGGTGTATAGGAGTGACCAGCAATGTGGTGACTATGGTAAGGATGTTTTAGAGCTGAACACATGGAAAGTAGTGTGTAAAATACCCAAAATACCCCTTAGAATTTAAGTTATTCCTTTTCTTAGCCATTAAGTGTTGATTTTGGGTCAAATCTGGTCATTTGCTTTCCCTTTCTCTCCAGCCACGACCTAAAACTCTCCAATACTTTTTCTAACTTCTCTCAACTTCCCTCAAATATTTCCAAGAGTTTCCAATTGTTAGAACTCAAATTGGAGCCCTAGAAAGCAAGATACACCAAAACTAGTCAAGGTAACTCTATTAAGTTCTTCTTTTTAAGTCTGGTCTTTTAATTTCAATTCTCTGCTTGTTCCCACTTAAATAATGATTTCTTCAGTTCATCTTAAGTCCAAAAATCTAATTCTAAGCTTAGAGAATCAGTTTGGGGGAGGTAGAAGGCCAGAAATCCAACAAAAGCTCAAACTAGTCAAAGTGAGCATTATGTATAATTTTGAACCTATAGTTAATTTCTTTTGTGTTAGCCCTTAAACCAAAGCAATTATTTGGCGAATAATGAACCTAGGAACCTTATATATCACTCGAAATATAAAATTTAGGTGGAGAATTAAAGTTAAATCTAAGGCCCCAAAGATTGCTATTTATGGATTTATGTGTTTTCATATGTGGTAGATTAAGTTTTCCATATTTGTAATCTAATTTCTTAAACTTAAAGTATATATTTTATTGATTCTATTAGTTATTACACTTATTTGATGGCTGTTTATGATGTCACACAAGTGTAAAAGTCGTTTAATCTTTGTAAAAGATTGAAAGGAATTCAAATGCACTTAGGTTGTTCCAAATGATTCTCTTTGAGGTGTATATGTGGGAATCGGATTGTTAATTGTTATGGCAGATTTAAAACCATGATTTTAATCATGTGGGAATGTCTCTAAAATAGGGGAGATGCTGTCCAAATGTTTTTAAAATGAAATGGCACCATTTAGGAGCAAATGGACTTGTTTTTATAAAATTATGTGCCATTTTGAATCATTTTGTGCTTATGAACTAGCATTCATATTTTAAACACTTTTGAACATTTTTTCAATGCTAGTTATTGACAACCAAGTACCTTAAGTGATTTATATACTTCCGAGTCATTTTAAGATCAAGTTTCCTAATTTGGTGAAAGTTGTTATTTCGATCTTGTTCAAGTATCTTAATGCATTCTTTTTTTGTAAAATGTGCATCTTGAATAATAGTAATCTATGACAGGTGATTAGCACACTAATCTCTAGAGGATATTGGCTCTTTCTACTATCGATTCCTATTCAGGATATGAGGTAAGTAAAGACTTACAACTGCATCACAAGAACTATATGGAAGATGTATTTATATGGGATTTGCAGATCTTATGATGTGTTTCGTTGAAGTGGGACAAGATTAGCACGGTGTGGGATGCCCCTTTGATAAGGGAAGGAGTTTTCAAAAACCTCACACGATGGTCGCACCTTATTTATACTCTTGGCCAGAGTTCCGCCTAACATTATCACGGCCTATTGACTTACGAGACAATCAATGTGCTAAGGGGCCCAACTAAGAATAATTTATAAGGAAAATGAATAGACTCACATGTTTAAGAAAGAAACAGGTACAATGGGGACTTTATGAGATTTTAAAGCATTCATAAGCATGCATAGTTTTTACGCACTGAGCTTTAGCTAATTTTAGTCCTGTGATGCAGATGAGGAAGCACATTTTGGTATTGACTAGCTGGTTGTCTGGCTTGCCTTTTGTTGCCATGATCTTACAGATGTAGACGAGCTTGACCTGTGGGCGACATTTTGCTTTGAGATATTTCGGTGTAATGTAAATACTACTGTTGATGACAAAATAGACTGGTCAAAACCTCTTTTGATTGTACATTTTGTAAAGACACTTTTAACAAGAAATGCCATGTAGTTGCTTTTGTTTAAAGGTTTTAGAAAGTTCAAAATTTTCCCACCGTTTTATCAAAACAAAAGATAATGTTTAAAAAAGAATAATACTTCATAGTTTGACTATATATAATAATATGGTTAAGCTAGGGGGTTTTACAGTGTTGGTATCAGGGTAGAGGTTTAAACATTTCTGAAGACTATCTACATAGGTATGATCATGTGACAAAAACCTCAGACAACGAACAAGTTTTAATTTCTTATGTTAGCATTAAATTTGATGCCATATATTATGTCTTTATTATTAGCTGTTATGCATGGATGTAAGTGAAATGGAAACTATACAGGGAATCATGCCAAGACCTAGGGGTCAAACTAGCGAGCAAAGGGATGATAAGATAAGTGCTACAGAAAATGAGGTCAACAAGGATGTTGTTATAGGATGGTTGACAGAGTTGGTTGAGACAAAAGCAAGACAGTTAGAAAGGCTTATAGAAAGGAAGGAAAGGCTTGGAGATCAAGCTCTGCCATAGGCAATAGTTAGATAAGAAAATTATGAACCCGCTTGTGAGAGGTTTAGAAAAAATAAGCCTCCAGTTTTCAAGAGTGAAACTGATCCACTGCTTGCAGAAGAGTGGGTTAGGAGTATTGAGGGTATTTTTGATTACATTAGACTCTCTGATGAGGAAAAATTTTCATGTGCCACTTTTATGTTCCAGATGGATGCTAGACACTGGTGGAATTCTATGAAGTCCATCACTGATACTACTAGGCTTACTTAGGAGCAGTTTAAGGAAATATTCTACAGAAAATATTTTAGCAATGAACATAGGATGATGAAGGCTGTTGAGTTTGTTAATCTAAAACAGGGAGGTATGTCCATTAGTGACTATATAAAGAAATTTGAAGAGTTATCTCGATTTGCTCTGCACATGGTGAGTATCAATGAGCTAAAATAAACCAGAACCTTCAAGGCCTCAAGGCAGAAATTTATAGGGATGTTAAGATATCTGCTCATAAAGATATGCCATATGCTGAGGTTGCAGATAAAGCTCTTGAAGCTGAAGAAGCCGAGCTAAAGAAATTTACTGTAAAGTTAATTCTAGTCACTTGATATGTCTATTATGCAATATGAACATGTTTATTATTGGCTTATTATGCATGTGAGAATCTTGGGCATTACAATCCTTCCCTCCTTGTTAAATTTTGTCCTCGAAATTTGCTTACCCAAATAAGTGAGGATACTTAGCTTTCATCTCTTCTTCTCTTTTCCATGTGGCCTCTTGTACTTCGTGGTCCCTCCACAATACTTTGACCGAAGGGATCTTCTTGTTTCTAAGCTCCTTCTCTTTCTATCCAAAATCTCCACTGGTTCTTCTTCATACCTCACATCTTGGCTCAACTCCAATGGATCGTAACTCAAAACATGTGAAGGGTTTGGAACATATCTTCTTAACATGGAGACGTGAAAAAACATTGTGTATATTTGATAGTAAGGGTGGTAATGCAAGTCTATAGGCAACATCTCTAACTTTGTCAAGTATCTCAAATGGGCCTATATATCTAGGACTAAGCTTCCCTTTCTTTCCAAACCTCATGATTCCTTTCATCGGAGCAACCTTCAAAAATACTTTGTCCCCAACATCAAATATGACCTCTCTCCTTCTAGGATCAGCATAATGCTTCAGTCTATTCTAAACAGCTAATAGCCGTTTACGAATCTTTTCTACTGCTTCAGCTGTTTCTCTTACCAATTCTGGACCAAGAAATTTCCTTTCTCCTAACTCATCCCAGTGAATTGGAGATCTACATTTTCTTCCATACAAGGCTTCATACGGAGGCAATTCAATTGAAGCTTGATAACTATTGTTGTAGACAAATTCTATCAACAGCAAGTACTTGCTCCAAGATCCATGAAAATCCAACACACAAGCTCTAAGCATATCCTCAAGAGTCTGTATAGTTCTCTCTGATTGTCTATCTGTTTGAGGATGAAAAGTTGCACTAAATGCCAGTTTTGTACCCATAGCCTCCTGAACGCTCTTCCAGAATTTTGAAGTGAATCTAGCATCTCGGTCAGAAATAATAACCTTTGGAACACTATGTAGTCTAATGATTTCTTGAACATACAACAAAGCAAACTGATCCAAATTATAAGTCACTTTAATCGGTAGGAAATGGGCTGACTTAGTATATCTATCCACAATAACCCAAATAACATCATGGCCTTTATTCGTCTTAGTAAGTCCAACCACCAAATCCATAGCAATCTCTTCCCATTTCCATTGTGGCACATGTATGGGCTTTAATGTACCGACAGGTCTTTGATGTTCAGCTTTAACTTGCTGACATGTGAGATATTGTTCTACAAACTCAATCGCATCCTTCTTTATACTTGGCCACCAGTAATACATTTTCGAATCCCTATACATCTTTGTAATACTAGATTGCGTAGTGTAGGGAGTAGTGTGAGTTTCTATTAATATCTCCTTTCTAATTGTTCCGTCTGGCATACAAAGTCTAATTCTGTATCTAATTACACCATCACTAGAAATCTGGAAGGCTACCTCCTTTCCGGATTCTATCTTAGTCTTTAAACCTGTCAGATAGCGATCTGTATTCTAGTCTTATTTGATTCTCTCTAAAATTGTAGGTCACAACATAAGAGATGCTAGTATCTCCATTAGACCGATAGACACAATCTCTAATTCCAATCGATACAAATCCATCAAAAGATGCTTTCGATCAGCATACTTAAGTGACATAGCAGCTAATGACTTTCTACTTAGTGCATCTGCAACCACATTAGCTTTTCCTGGATGATAGTTAATCTCACAGTCATAGTCTTTCACTAGTTCAAGCTAGCTTCTCTGTCTCATATTTAGTTCCTTTTATGTAAAGAAATACTTGAGACTTTTATGGTCTGTGTAGATTTGACATATTTCTCCATAAAGATAATGTCTCCAAATCTTCAGTGCAAAAATTACTGCTGCTAGCTCCAAATCATGAGTAGGATATTTTTTTTCATATTCTTTTAGTTGCCTAGAAGCATAGGCGATAACCTTACAATTTTGCATCAGAACCCAGTCTAGACCATTCTTTGAAGCATCACTGTAAACAACAAATCCTACTGATCCGGTGGGTATAGAAAGAATGGGAGCTATGACCAAATGACTCTTTAACTCTTGAAAATTCTTTTCACGACTATCATTCCAATGAAATTTCACGTTCTTTTCTAGTCAACCGAGTCAATGGTGAAGCCAACTTACAAAATCCTTCTACGAATCTTCTATAGTAACCAGCTAATCCTAAGAAGCTACGAATTTCTGAAACATTTGTAGGTTTTGACCAATTACTTATAGCTTCAACCTTTGTTGGATCCATAGAAATACCATTTCCAGACACTACATGACCAAGGAATATAACTTTCTCCAACTAGAACTCATATTTCTTAAACTTTGCATACAATTGCTTTTCTTTTAGGATCGTCAAAACTGTTCTCAAATGCTCCATGTGCTCCTCCCTTGAGCGTGAGTAGATCAAAATATCATCAATGAACACTATAACAAAACTATCTAAGAAATCCTTGAATACTCTATTCATCATATCCATAAATGCAGCTGGAGCATTAGTTAAGCCGAAGGGCATCACTAAAAACTCGTAGTGCCCGTATCTCATCCTAAAAGCTGTCATAGGAATATATTCTTTCTTAATCTTCAATTGATGGTATCCAGATCTTAAATCAATCTTAGAAAACACTGAAGCTCCTTTTAACTGATCAAACAAATCATCAATTCTAGGGAGAGGATACTTTTTCTTGATTGTGACCTTATTTAACTCTCTATAATCAATATAAAGCCTCATAGTTCCATCCTTCTTCTTTACAAACAACACTGGAGCACCCCATGATGAAAAGCTTGGGCATATGAATCTCTTGTCCAAAAGCTCCTGTAATTGTACCTTTAATTCCTATAACTCTACTGGAGCCATTCTATAGGGTGCTTTAGAAATAGGAGCTGTACCAGGTAGTAAGTCAACAAATTCTATCTCTCTATCTGATGGTAATCCTGGTAGATCTTCTGGGAATACCTCTAGAAATTTATTAACCTTTGGTACTTCTTGTGACTTCATCCTAGTTCTTCTCTAGTATCTATTACATTTACCAAATAACCAATACATCCTTTCCCAAGTAACTTCCTCGCTTTTATCATTGAAATAATTGGTACCATTTTCTTCCTAGAAGACCCAAGGAAAGTAAACTATTCTTCACCAGGTGGCTGAAATACTACTCTCTTACCATTACAATCAATGCTAGCATGATACTTAGATAACCAATCCATACCCAAAATCACCTCAAATTCTTGCATATCCAACATTATTAAGTCTACACACAACTCTCTACCATCTATCTGTATTGGACAAACTCTCAAAACTTGACCAGAATATAGCACTTCCTAGATGGAATAGTTATATAGTATCTTTATCATTATCTTGATCACCCCTCAGGTGGCAAGTCTGACCTCTACCCCTTGGCATTATTTCCTATACAACGGCCCTTTACTTACAAATAAACATAATAGCCAATAATAATGTGTGTATCAAATTTATATAACAAAATAAAGTGCACGTATGCAATTAATTAGACTTACTAGTTGACTGAGCTTTCTGTCATATGATCATACATATGTAGGCAGTCTTCAAAAATGACTAAAACTCCGCTCTGATACCACAACTGTTACGCCCCCTTGGATCAAATATACGACTATGAAGGTCAAACTAGGAAGCATTACTCTTTTATAAACTATAACTTTTGTTTTGTTCAAAAATTTGGGCCAAATTTAAACTTTTCAAGCTCTAAAACAAAAAAAAACTGCGTGGCATTACTTTTTGAAAGTGTCTTTACAAAAAATATAACCAAAAACTCCTTAACAATTTATCTTGCCATCCGCAGTGATATTTACATCACACGAAAATATCAAAATACAACGAAAACATCGCCCACAAGTCAAGCTCGTCTACATCTGTATGATCATGGTGACAAGAAAGCGTGCTAGCCAACCAGCAACTCTATACATTACATCTATCCTCACCTGTATCACAGGAACAAAATGAGCTAATGCTCAGTAAGTAAAGATCATGTATGCCTATGAATATGTTTCATGTATAAACTTTATTGAAATTCTCATTGTACTATTTCTTTCATAACTTTTTATTGTGATGCGCTTTTCTTAGAAAACATTTCTTTTTAGGGCCCTTGAGTACATTATAAAGTTACGACAGTCGGTAGGTCGTGCCTAGCTGTGTGGGAAGGAAACACATTGCCAATGTGAACCATACCTACCCAACTCAAACTGACTAAGTAATGCACCTGATAAATCTCATTGTACAATACTCAGTTCCGGCAGTCGGTAAGCCGTGCCCACCTATGCGGGAAGGATGCCTGTGCAAACCATACCTACCCAACGCAGATAGACTAAACACTGTACTTAAAACATATCTCATAAAATTAGTACAATGGTACTACTTTAAATCCAATATATGGAAAACTTCACTTCTTCGAAAATCATGCTTAAATGATAATGCCATACTTATGTTTCAGTAAACTTTACAAAAATAATATAAATAATATATAATTGAAATAATACACATAAGCATGTAAGAAAACATCTTGTATCTACTATTATTCTTGTGATACAGTTAAAATAAATCTTCACTTACCTTGTATCCGGTAGAAAAGATAGTGAAAAGGGTCAGTATCCTCTGTGGCAAGGTGTGTGAAAGACCTGATGTCAATTTTATTACTTATATTATCACTACAATGTAAAATGTTTAAAGAAAACAAGTACAAGACCGAATCACATCTTTTACAAAAGAAGGAATCCTAATCACAAAATGAACCAAAATGTCTTCTACTTTCATAAAAACTAGTCCATTTGCTTCTAAATGGTACCATTTGGTTCTAAAAGTATTTGGAAAACACCTCCCCTATTGTTAGGACATTCCCACATGATTAAAATCATGGTTTAAGACCTGTAATAACTGTCAATAAGCCAATTTCTACATATACAATTCAAAGAGGATCGTTTAGTGCAACCTAGGTACATTTGAATTCCTTTCATTTAGACAAATTTTAAACCCACTTTTATACTTGTGTGTCGTCATAATCAGCCACCAAATGAGTGAAATAAATATTAGAATCCATAAAATATGCAGTCCAAGTTTAGAAAATCAGATTATAAATATAAAAACTTAATCTACCACACATGACAACACTTAAATCTTTAACTAGCATACTTTAGAGCTTTAAGTATAACTTTAATCCTTCACTTAAATTCTGTATTTCCAGCCATATATAAGGTTTTCTTAGACCTTAATTCATCAAATAAAAGCTTTAATTCATGAGCTAAAGTAATAGAAATAAATTACCAATTCTAAATTCCACAAAAAGCTTATCTTGACTAGTTTGAATTTTTGTTGAAGCTCTTGCCTTCTACTTCCACAAAACTGATTTTTTAAGGTTTTGAAATTGATCTTAGGACTCAAGAGGACCTAGAGGAAATATTACTTAAGTAGTATCAGGTAGAGAATTGAAATAACAAAACAAAACCTAGGAAGAAGAACTAGTAGAATTACCTTCACTAGTTTGGACATATCTTGCTTCCTTGAGCTCCAAATTGAGTTCTACTACTTGGAAACTCTTAGATATGGATAAGGGGAGTTGAGAGAAGTATAGAAAGTAGCTGGAGTAGTTCAAGTCATGGCTGAAGAGGAAGAGGAAAGAAATGACCAGATTTGGTCAAAAATCAATACTTAAAGGCTAAGAATGGCATAACTTAAATTCTAAGGGGTATTTTGGGTATTTTACATCTTAATTTCCATGTGTCCAGCTCTAAAACATCCTTAGTATATGCACCATATTGCTGGTCAATCCTATACACTCAAGTGTAGACCAAAATGTTGAAACCTAGCTTAGGAAGTGAAATCTAGTCATACTTTGACTTATGATCCTATATGGCCAATCTCATTGTAATCTCTTGGAACCTAGCCCCATAACAAATCATTAAACATAAAAATAAGTCAATTTGACTCCAGTTAATAATACAAACATAGTATCAATTCCTAATTAATAGAACGCACAAAATTAATATTACGCAATTAGGCCGAACCTAAGCTAGCTTAGTGTAATTAAACATAGTTCAGTTCAATAACTGCCAGTTCATGCTTACCTGGGCTGACAAATAAAATATTATAAGTGAGTCCTATATATTTAATTAAAGCTATGATGTGTTAAATGTACAATGAATTTGGCAACAAAAAGCGTGAAAATGCACTTTACTGAAAAACTATTATTTTACCTAGTTATCATCAAACTTGATTTTAATGCATGAGCACATTGTATTGTATTCATGAATATATATTCTTTGTTCTTCTCACACACCTAGCTCTCTCTCTCTCTGAGGGTACTGAGCCTTTACACTGCATGGGAACACTTCGACAAATATTAGTACAATAACACATATTGAAAGCATTTAACAATAAAGAATGAGAAATTTACTGTAAAGTTGATTCTAGTCAATTGATATGTCTATTATTCAATATGAACATGTTTATTATTGGCTTATTATGCATGTGAGAATCTTGGGCATTAAAATTGTTGTAACAATAACATAATTTAGTAAGCATTACTATGTAAATTGAATATTCAAGAGACGATATGATACAACAAGTACTATAATTCAAAGGCTATTAATATCGTTAACTAATTTCATTTCTATGTCTAATTAGTTGTTTAAAAAAATGCACTAATTATTTGAAGCTTATCAACTCCTATCCGACATGATGATAAAGGCCTCAAGTTCATAGATTATGTAGCATAAGTAGGTCTCAGTCATGTTCAACCAATTAAGTTATATAATTAACAATTAATTAACTATAGCAGACCATTGAAACTCTTGCCTCGTGAGCTTAAAAGTCATAAGTTCAAGTGGTTTTTGATGTGGTTGTCAGTTTCACTGAGTAAATTTCTCCAAGTTATCAAGGTATGCCATTTTATAACCTATAATCACCTTTTATTAAAAAGGAAAAACTATTTAATACTTAAATAAATAATTGATTCACAAAATTAAATTAATCAATAACTATTGACTGCTTATTTCTATTTGACATCATAGGGTGACATCGACCATGATGCTGATTTGGTTAACCAAACTATGATTAGATATATTAACCCAATCACATTGGATCCACTTGTAATATTAACTAATTATTGAATTACCAAATAATTTATTAGTTTATTACTATTTATTCTCTCTCGGAAAATTTTACAGCAAGTCCAAAAACACCCTACCCAATCGAATTAGCTACTTTTTTTTATTTTGCATAGGAATCAAATCTGCATTGAATTTAATTGAATTGAAAGTGAAAACGTCATCAATATGGATTAACGGCACCGTAAGCCACGTGAAAGGCACATATGGTTGAGTAATATCATTTTTTCTCAACAAAAAAAAAAGAAAAAGTAATATCATTTTATATGTATTTTTACATTTGCTTAAATAATATCATTGGAGTATTCACCCATGCATGTTGTGTGATTGGTTTAACAGTCTATAATAACAATAATAATATAAGTAAAATACTGAGCATTAAGAAGTTATTCTATCTATAGTTATTGTTTGTTGTTGTAGTTATTTTGGCATATTATGTTCAATCTCATGCATATAAAATTAACACATTTTTTTTTCTGCCCCGTCATGCTACATGTCTTGGACTTCTTGTGTCCTTTGACTTTTTCTCTCCTGCGGACCCAATAACTACCTACTTCTGCTCTTTCTTGTCTATTTTGTTCTTTCCCTCTTTGGTCTATTTAACCATCCTTGTACTGCTGTCTTCCCCTGATGCATGAAGTGCCTCAGCAATTAAACAATTGTCGCAAGGCCTTTCAATTTTCGACCGGAAAGCTTTTGGCATAGATGGAGTCGATACAGGCTTGGGGGTGGTGCCCTTATTTTTTGAGAATTATATTTTTACCCCTGAATTTATTTATAAATTTTAATTTTATTTAAATCTAAAATTTACTTATACTATTTGAAAATATTATATTTTGTCTTTATTTTGGATAATTTTTCTTTTGGATAATTTTGAATACTTTTTTTAATTCTATATTGGTCTATATTAAGTACTCTATTTCAAAATTAGCTAAAAACAATTTAATATATGCCCCTCCTAAGAAAATTCTATCTCTGTCACTATCTCCTAAGCTTCTTTCTTAGATCTCTGATTATATAAGATTTTCCTTGTTCTTTCTAGAAATCCGTTGTAGATAGATGTTGATATATTAATCTAACACTTCGGAAAATCATGCACACATGCAGATATGGAAAAATACATGATCATATCATAAACGCAGCGGAAAAAATTAGCGGATTTAGGTTTTAAAATTTTTACATGAAAATAATTTTCATAACCATATAACATACATGTATAATATACAGGATCATGTACAACATAAATCAAATCTAGATACAAAACCCTAGAGATGAGATTAGGGTTTACCTGTTGTAGCATGTTCCTCCTTGATCTCCTTCTTGATGGTGATCAAATCTCCAACCCTAGATCTTCTTGTCTATGCTCTTGCCCTTGGTTGATGAAGCGAGTGGGCACCAAGTCGAAACTTTCATTGGAAAACGATCAAGAATACCTTCTTGATCCTATGGAACACCGAGATGTAAGATGAGACTATGAGATTGTGGAAAACCTTTTTCACTCTCACTTAGCCTAGGTTGGCCGAATTTTTTCTCCCTCTCCCTGTGTCTTATGCGTGTGACTCCTTAGAGTTACTGTTTAGTTTTTTCTCTCCTATATCTTATATATATGGGACCAAAAACTTCTAACCCTAGTCCAATTAGGATTGGGCTTGTCCTCCAATTTGGGCTTTGGGTATATTTTTATAAATATGTTCAACTTATGAAACCTATTTATAAAAATACCAACTTCTGTGTAGAATCATTATTTTACACAGTTTCATGAAACTTATTTCACAAATACCACCATTCAATTAATGAGCTTAATTGAGCTAGACAAGGGACCTAATGAATCCAAATAATCTAAGTTCTAATAATATGATTTAACAATAATTTTGGATAATATAATTCTCAGAACCTGGGTGGATATAAAAAGTGTCCAATTGAATATCCTGATTTTCTTGGAGTCTAAATTTTGTCTTCACTATTCCATACCCATTTAGTGAGAAAATTTATATAGGAAAGTTGTCTAGGTTCTGTATTAATTTTATTTATTTCCATCCACTCTATCAAAGTTATTTTTTGAATTCTTAGTTATTCGATTATATTATCTAGACATTGATTTAAACAAAATGTTTTATTTTGCATCTGTGGTAAATGAATTGTTAATCTTTATATTTCTAGATTTATATGATATATTGGATATTCATATAATCTCTATATAGCTTCATATAATATTATATACCGACATTTAATATAATTTTTTATTTCATCTATTTTTCTATAAATAATTTGTCTAGATTATTCTATATATATATTATCTTTTATTACTGTTCTTATTCTGTCAGACCTTTTATTAAATATTTAAATAAATATTTTATCAACATAGATTGTGAGTATATTTCGACATTTACGTGTGCATGAAACTTTGAACATAAATCTTTGTTATATGGTACGATAAATCTATTATCAAATTTAATACCTTCTTTTTGTATGTAAAATATTGTATTCCTACGTTTAAAATTGATAAATTCATTTTCTTCGATAATTGTTTCACTTTTAAATTATTTAGGGAATATTTTAGAACAAACTGAGTTTTGCATGTATATGGCATTTTTTTTAGCAGTACTACATAGTCCATGCATCATGAATTCTGCCATGATGCTATATTCTTATGGGTTTTTTTTCATGATCAGGTATGTTAGTTGAGGAAAATTTATCTATTTATGATGGTTCGGATAGTTTTTCATCAGGATGTAGCCAAAATATGGAAATGAAGAAGGTCATGTTTTTGAAATTCGATAAACTATAAATCTTCGTAACAAAATTTAAAAAAAAATAAAAAAGAAAGATGTTAGTTTTAATTAAAAATAAACACTGCTAACTTTTTTATTTTTGTAACTATAGGAAATAATATTATCTAATGTAACTCCCCCTAGTTTAACCATATTGTCATATATAGTCAAACTATGAAGTATTATTCTTTCTTAAACATTACCTTCTGTTTCAAGTAAAAAGGTGGGCAAATTTTAATTTTTTTTTTATTTTTTTTATTTTTGAACTTTCTAGAACTTTAGGACAAAAGAAACTGCATAGCATTTCTTGTTAAAAGTGTCTTTACAAAATGTACAATCAAAAGAAGTTTTCACCAGTCAATTTTGCCATCAGCTGTAATATTTACATTACACCAAAATATCTCAGAACAAAAAATGTCGCCCATAGGTCAAGCTCGTCTACATCTGTATGATCACGACGACAAAAGGCAAACCAGGCAACCAGCTAGTCAACACCAAAATGTGCCTCATCATCTGCATCACAAGACTAAAATGAGCTAAAGCTCAGTAAGTAAAAACTATGCATGCTTATGTCTGCTTAAAAATATCGTAAAGTTCCCATTGTACCCTTTTTTTTTTCTTAAACATTTTAGTTCATATATTTTCCTTAAAACTTATTCATAATTGGGCCCCTTAGAGCATTGCTTGTCCCGTAAGTCGATAGGCCGTGATAACATTAGGCGGAACTCTGGCCAAGAGTAAAAATAAGGTGCGACCGTCGTGTGAGGTTTTTGAAAACTCCTTCCCTCATCAAAGAGGCATCCCACACCGCGCTAATCTTGTCCCGCTTCAACGAGACACATCATAACATCCGCAAATCCCGCTTCAACGGGAGAGTCTGCATCAACAGACTTACCTATCCAGCTCCGACAGACTAACAATTGCCATTAGAACTTATCTTATAAAATTGGTACAATGGTACTCATTTTCAAATACTCTTAGGATAAAAATCTCCATTTGCATGCAAAACATGCCATGCACATGCCATTTCATAACTTTCAGGAATAAGTAAGTTTCACATAAATACATCTTCCATATAGTTCT
>JXTB01000191.1:646725-667664 GCA_002914805.1 Parasponia andersonii | reverse complement strand
GGGAGGAGAACCCATGGGATATCATTAATTCAGGAAGCCCTGCAGGCACAGTGCTGAACTGGACAGTGGACACAAGGCAGGGAAGGGTCTAAAGAAGATTATTTATACCAAAACATTTAAGCAAGCACGATCATATATTTAATTCATGTCATTGAGCAATATGTCATCCATTACTTTACTTACTGAGCTGTAGCTCATTATAGTCTTGTGTTGCAGGTAATGATTAAGATGACATCATGAGCTTGTGAGTTGAAGTAGAGTCCCAACCTTGGTGTTGTACATATGGATATTTTGACCACTTGTGGGGGAGGGGGCTGGTTTGTGTATTTTGGGATGTTTTGCAGTTTCCTAATGAAGTTATTTTTAATTCGTTTTTTTTAAGTACCTATTTACTGTGTTTCATGGTGTAATATATGTATATATTGATCATGTATGGGAGTAAAGTCACCTATCCATAGAGTTTTAAAGAAAATAAAATGTTCGAATTGGCCCGTATTTTGGAAAAATAATTATATGATTATCTTCCAAAAGTAACGCCTTGTAAATAAAAAGTTAATAAATTTCCACTAGTAGTAGGAGGATAAAGAGGGCGTTACACCTATCATTTGAAGTAAGCAATTCACGTTGATTATTATCCATTGGTCGACGTCTTATCAGTCTTAGTTTCAGGGATGGAATTTCATTTTCATTGTACCAATCCTTAACTATACAGAAAAGTTTTACTAATTTATTATTTTCATTTAATATTTTAATTAAGTTTTTAATAATTAGTTTTGTTAATTCTTTTGATGTATCATCAAATGAAAATGTTGACATTCAGTTTTCAATTTCATTTTTTACGTCATATATATATATATAATTGAGAAAATTTTAGACGATTATTGTTTTTTGGCAACAATGATCCTACTAGATGATGTACTTAACCGTTGATTTTAAAAATATATGGACGTTCTGAATTTCTTGTACTTTGTTCTATATTTGCTTCGAAAGATATAAAAGTAAATATAGAATTTAAAGTTCGAATATTTTTTTGAAAATATGTACTTAGAGGCCCTCTGTAATAATCAAGTAATCGATTAAGTATAGGGGAAGGGAGAATTTTTATTGATGAGAGTCTAACTTTTTCATTTTTACAATATTGATTGTATTTCGGGGAATAAGTTTTTTTGGTAGATTCATCAAATCAAAGAGATGAACTACAATATTTGCAGATGCAGGAACAATCTCTAAGATCGTGATATTTATTGATATTACTTGTAATATAATATGAAACAAAAATATAGAGTAAGTAGATATATATAGATTTGAATTTATGATGATAAAAGCAATTTTTATTTCTATAAAGAGTAAATAAATTATTATGTGTGTTAAAATTAGTTGATGCTGATGGCTAAGATGGATGGAAAAAATTTCTTTCAAAATTTGTCACACTTGATATCAGAATGATTTTTGTTTGATGAGTATTTTTTGAAATAATACTGAAATTCTCATATTGATGATTTATAGCGTCAGTATGACTAAGTACAGCATCTTCATTTAGAAGACAATGATAATGTCATTTACGTGTGTAATGACCTGATTTTTCAGACTGTTAACTACTTCTTAGCTTACTTATTTAAAAAGTGAAATTTAGACACTGAAAATTCATGACAAATTTTTTTTTATGCTTTTATTTCTTTTTAAGAGATTTTTATTCATAACTAACCATTTACTTAAATTTTGAAAACAAGTAAAATGTTTCTTAATCGTTGAGCAACCTTTATTTAAATTTGATTACAATCTTTTTATTAAGATGATTTAAATAATACACAACCAGAAACGGTTCCTAGGTGAAGAAGGGGTTATATACAGACCAGTTAACTCCCAAGCTCTCCTTAGACAATTTAGGTCTTTTTGATAGAATCTCTTATGTTTTGTACTTACATAAATCAAAATATTTTCTCTTTTAGATCTTTTGAAAAATATTTATTTTAATTCTTTTCAATCAAATTATATTTTCAAGTACAATCTAATTAAACTATGCATTGCGAAATAAAATGCCAAGTTATAAGTACATTTTCAAATAATATCAAGCTTACATAATTGAAATCATTTGTCTCATAATAAGAACATATGTGGAAGTAATTTTAATGGTGGTATTCCATTGCTCGTGCCATGCATGTATCCCCGCTTCGATTCTAGCTAAGCTATCAATGAAATTAGAGGTTTCTTTCCTTTGGTAACTATAGCATGAATACTCATAAAATGTGAGTTTTAGCTTAGTTACTACAATGTAATTCTCACAAAATATTTTATTTACAAACAAACAATCTTTTATGAAAGTCCAGTTATGATGTTTTATAAAATCATTACTTTATGCTTCATTATAAGATATTGTATCATGACTTTAGCTCATTCTTGATCACAAAGTCTTTTATCTATCTTATGGGCCCTCGTGTATATACCAAGTGTGCACTACTAAATAGAGAACTAAGGGAGTGACCCAACTGAAAATACCCATAGTCATAATTTTTACATACATTTCCTAGAGAATCCTCGCTTACGGGAGGTCGTTCTTATTTTCCCTCGGATATTCTCACCTAGAGGAGGATGGTACGATACTTTTAAATTCTTTATTTTATTTAGTCTTTTTTTAATATGAGTTGGTATACTTCAATGAATCCAAACTTATAATCCACTATCATAGCATTTCCATTGTTAAAGTTTGCTGAAGTATTTTTACATGATAACATTATAAAATAAGCATACATCATTTTTATAGCATAGAAAAAGTTTCTTTATAAGCATAGATTATACATAGGCCACACCATAATAATATAAAAGCAAGTTGACACATGAAATAATTTCAAATATATCATATTGCAAACCTGAAATATTTTCAAACTATCCATGCCATAGGTGAAATTGTACTCACCTCATAATATGATTTTCTTAGTTCCACTCTTTAATTATGTGTCCAGATTGAAGTTTTACCCTGACGTATACATACTCTATTTGTTAGAGTAATTTAAAGTATCCTTATACTTTTTTTTAACTTCTAATTACTTAGTAGACTTAAAACATTTAAGACTTAGTCTTGGTCAGACATAAAACTTCACATTTGAGAAACAATATTATGTTATATTTATTGACTAATTTATACTTTCAATTTAGATAGATGAGATTTAATTCTCATTAATCTTGATCATAGTGATCTTTTTAATCTGTCAATAATTTTGTTATTGATCTGATTAATATCATCCTAAATCAGTTAAAGTTCCTTAATTATATTTCTTTTCATCAAATACTTTGAATTATTCTTGATTAATTTCTTTATTCGTAATTAAGGGTCGTAATATGATAAGTGAGTTAGACATAGTAATGGTTACTAAAATCATACTTGGAATAAATGTTATTAGGCATTGATCGTGCTTTTTAGGCCCATCACTAGACTTAGGAAAAATACAATTAAAGGTATACATTATTTATTTCCTACAATTGATTTCATATCTTAAATTTAAGTAAATCTTTTCTTATCCAAATTAGAGATCTAAAATAAAGTTTTCTTTTTATTTTTATACCAAACTTCTAACTTAAAATTTCAAGTTTTATAATTTATATTTTGCCCATATTCTTAAGATTTCTAATATTTATACTCTCCAATAGTAAATATTGAGTTATAGCTTATCTTTTTAGTAACGATTCTTCCTTTATTTATTTTTACACTTTAATATAGTTTTAAAACTGCCTAAAATATCTTTCTCACATCTTTGACCCATATTTTATCAAAATTACACTACTGACGCAAATACTCAAAGTTTTGACATTTTAGTCTTTTCAACTTTTGAGCAAACATATTTAATTTTTTGAAAGTATTTTTAATGGGTAAGAATCTGTTTTTAAGGATCTAAGTCTAAATCATTGAGTTTGGTTCATTTTTATGCATATTTTATTTTAGGAACTTATACTTAAAAATCTTCCACTTTTTGTATTTAGTCATTTTGATTTTACTATTATTATTACTATTTATCCTTTATTATTATGAAGTATTCATATTTAGAGGTTTAAAAAATCAACAAAATATGTCTAAACGTAATATAAATTATATAACATTTAAAGTACATCAAATATATTATTAACTATTTATTCTTTTATAGAATCCATTTAAACACATAACAATCAATGTGAGGGAATATTTACCTTTCAAGCCTGAATCTTATTTCTTACATCTCCATCACAAAACTAAGTGCTCTATTCTCTTGTTTATAATTCTTAATTTCTAGAGTCGATGGGTAAAATATTATAGTTCTTTTGGATTTGGAAGAAACTGAGGTATAAAGAGTTTTTTTTTTTTTCTAGAAACGATAATTGGAAAAAGGAAGATAGTTTTTGCTAAGTAATTGAAAGGTTAACTATGGATTTGAATTGCCAAATGAAGGATCTATTTATAGGTCATCCATGAGAGGTATCAAATAATGCACACTTTCACACTCTATCGAATAATCCAAGCACCATTATTATGAATTTGTCAATATATCTTCTTTTTGTGCTCCATTACCTTATCTTTTACTTTATTTTTCACTCATCCACTAATTTTGTCTCTAATCTTTCTTTTTTTTCAATCATTTTGAATCTAATACCACTAGTTAATTTTGTCTATGTCGTCTACTTTGAATTATGGCCATTAGTTTCCAAAGAATATTTCTATTATCATTTTCCTTTTTACTACCTTTTTTAGAATTACCCACTCATTTTATTTCTTAAATTTTCTATTCTACTAATTTAAAGTTATTACGTTCCTAAGGTGAAACTTTACTACTCTTCATCTTTTTCTACAACTTATTGTCCACCCTTAGATTGATTTGTCTACTTAGTTATTTGTATACTTAAATCCTAGCCATTCAAATTATGATATGGTACTATTTTGGTGCAAATATTAACTTTAGGTTAGAAAATGTAAACAATTTTTAATGTGACACATATAAGTCACATTCTTAATTAGATTATATTGATGTACATAATAAAATCGTTGTAGATTCAATTTATTATTAAGAAAAACTAACTTAGAATTTCTAAGTTAAAATAAGGAATAACTATTGTTTTCTCACGTAATAAAATTTAACATTAAAATAATACTACATACATAATTTCAAGTATTTTCGAACGTAAACTTATTAAAATTCGATACTAAGTTTATTAATAATAATTCCACTAATATTGTAAGTTTAGGGATTCCTAGGGAGTTACAATCTTCCCTACTTATAAAATTTTCATCCTCGAAAATTAGAATAATTCTGGGTACTTTTCCTTCATCTCTTCATCTCATTCCCAAGTAACCTCTTCGATCTTGTGGTTTCGCCACAATACCTTAACTAAGGGTATGGTCTTGTTTTTAAGAGTCTTTTCTTTAGGAGCCAAATTCTTCATCAGTTTCTCCTCATTTGTCAAGTCCTCATGAACTTCAACAGGTTCATGCTTCAAAACATGTGACGGGTCTGAGATGTATTTCTTCAGCATGGATACGTGGATCATGTTATGCACTGATGCTAGTTCAAGTGGTAAAACAAATTTATAGGCTACTTTGCAAATACGTTCTAAAATTTTGAATGGTCTAACGTATTTTGGACTCAATTTTCCTCTCTTTCCAAACCACATTACTCCCTTTATTGGTGCTATTTTGAGAAAAACTACGTCTCTACTTGGAATTATAATGGACTTCTCTGCTTGTCTACATAGCTTTTCTATCTACTCTAAGCAGTTTCCCTCCTTTTCCTGATCTTTTGTATAGCTTCAATGATTTCCTTTATCAAATCAGTGGTTTCTAAATATTTCTCCCCAGGTTCAAACTAATGGATTAGGGATCTATATCTTCTTCCATAAAGTGCTTCATAAGGTGCTGCCTTGATCGAGGCCTGGTAATTGTTATTGTAGGAGAAATCTATGAATGGAAGCTTTTTATTCCATGCTTCTTTAAAGTCCATGATGCATGCTTTAAGTATATCCTCCAAAGTTTGGATGGTTCATTCTGACTGCCTATCGATTTGAGGATGGAAAGCCGTGCTAAAATTTAGCATTGTACCTAAGGCTTGTTGGACTTTTCTCCAAAAAGTGGAGGTAAATCGACTGTCATAAACAGAAATGATATTTCGTGGTATTTCATGTAGTCTGACTATCTCAGTCTCATATAATTCAGCTAACTTTTCTAATGAGTAAGGGATTTTCATTGGTAGAAAGTGTGTTGATTTAGTTAGTCAATCCAAAATCATCCATATTGCATCTTATCCTTCTAGAATTCTTAGTAATCCAACCACAAAGTCTATAACAATTTTCTCCCATTTCCACTTTGGAATTTCAATTGATTGTAATTCTCCAACAGGCCACTTGTGTTTAGTTTTGACTTTTTGACACATCAAGCACCTTTATACGTACTTAGCTCATGGGTTTCGTTTATGTTCTCAAAAATGTTTCGTTTAAGAGTTACTGTAGACAGTTTCCCCACTATTAGCTCTAAACTTACGTTGTTTATATCCTCTTGTAAGGGCTTAGGTAAGACTTTTATTGACATCGGATTTGAAGTCATTTTTCTGCTTAGCGCATCTGTAACCCTGTTTTCCTTACCTGGATAGTACAAGATTTCACAATCATAATCCTTTACTAACTCAAGCCATATACGCTACTTTATGTTCAACTCTTTCTGAGTGAATATATACTTCAGGCTTTTATGGTCGGTGTAGATTCGATATTGAGCCCCATTTAAGTAATGTTACTAAAGTTTGAGAGCGAATACTATAGCAGCAAGTTCTAGATCGTGAGTTGGGTAGTTTTTCTCGTGCTCCTTTAATTGTCGAGAACAATATACCACGACCTTTCCATTTTGCATTGGTACTGCTCTTAGTCCTAGCTTCGATGCACCATTATAAATGTCGAATTATCCTTTGTTTGATGGGATGGTAAGTATAGATGCACTAGTAAGCCTATTCCTCAACTCTTGGAAGCCTTCTTCACACTTCTCCATCTATTCATATTTCTTCCCTTTTTTCTGTAAGGGTGGTAAGGGGTGCAACAAGCTTTGAAAATTCTTCTACAAATCTTCGGTAATGTCCAACTAATCCCAAAAAGCTCCTCACTGGAATCATTATTTTGGGTGCTGGCTAATTATCCACTGCCTCTATCTTAGAAGGATCTACGACAACTCCTTCCTTTATAACCACATCCTAAGAAATGGACTTGGTCTAGCTAGAATTCACACTTAGAGAATTTGGCATAAAGGCGGTGTTCCCTTAACTTTTGCAACATGAGTTTAAGGTGTTGTTTATGTTTCTCTTGAGACCTTGAGTAAATCAAGATGTCATCAATAAAGACTATGACAAATTTGTCCAAGTATTCCTTGAACAATCTATTCATCAAGTCTATAAATGCCGCGGAAGCATTGGTTAGCCAAAAGGCATTCCTAGGAACTCATAATGCCTATATCACGTTTGAAAAGTAGACTTCAAAATATCACTCTCTTTAATTCTCAGTTAATGATAGCCTGATTGTAAATCGATCTTTGAGAAAACTATAGCTCATTTTAGTTGATCGAACAAGTCATATATCCTTGGCAATGGATATTTATTCTTTATGATCATCTTATTCAATTCTCTATAGTCAATACACATTCTGAATGTTCCATCCTTCTTCTTCATGTATAGCTCAGATGTGCCCCATGGTGACTGACTTGGTCAGATGAAACTGTTGTCTAACAACTCTCATAGTTAGGTTTATAGCTCTTTAACCTCAGCAGGTGCCATTCTATAAGATGCTTTGGAAATGGGGGCAATATCGGGCAATAATTCTATCTCAAACGAAATTTCTCGCTCCGGTGGTTGTCCTGGCAGATCATCGGGAAATACATCAATGTACTCTTTGACGATAATTACTTCTTCTGCCCTCTTCTTTTCTTCTTTACTCTTATTTAGAATATTAGCTAGATATCCTAGATACCCGTTACTCAACTTTTTCTTTGCTAGCATTGCTAAGATCATCACTCGAGATTGCTTCTTAGTATCTCCATTATAAGTGAACTTTTCTTCTCCTAGAGGTTTGAATGTCATCCTTCGACTTTGACATTTAATGTTAGCATTATACCTTTCTAAGAAGTCCATTCCTAGAATGACATCATAATCAATCATTCGTAGGATGACTAGGTTAGCATATAGTTCCCTAGCAGCTATAATTATTGGAACATGTCTTATCCAATAATTTATTGTCAAAGTTTCACCTGAAGGTAGAGTAACATTTAAAGTTCTAGTCATTCTATCACTATTCTAAGCTATTTTTTTGGTAAACACATATGACATAAAATAATACAGAGTACCAAAATCAAATAAGACATATGCATATTGAGTGGCAATAGGCAACTGACCTATGACCACATTAGAGGTTCCCGAATCTGCATCCTCCCTCGTAAAGGTGTAAACTTGGGTAGTGGTTTCTAGAGGTGCTTCCAATCTTCCTTGACTGATTTGGGGTCCTTCAAGTTTGATTTGTATATTGTGAATTTGAGGTCCTTATGGCTTATACGTGGTTGATAGGTTAGCTTGATTCTATTTACTATAGCAGTTCTTAGCATAATAACCCTCTTTGCCACAGAGGTAGCAGGTGTTTGAGCCAAAGCGACATTCCCTAGGGTTTTTCTTCCTACATTTTTGACATGGTGAAAATTCTATCCTGGCCTTCTTTTGCTATTAAGGCTCTCCTTTTTGGTTTCTTTGGCTAATAAAGTTATTTATTCTCTTCCTTCTACTATAATTATTGCGGTTGTTATTGTCATTTTCTCGTTCTTGTTATGGCCATATTGAGTCCCAAATCCTCTTTTTGTTGTTGTCCTGATTCGGTAAGTTTGCCTGTATTGGTTTTTTTTAGATTCGAAATATTTTTGTCGTTCTTCCTTGGCTTGGGCAAAACGATATTCTACTCTGAGTGCCCTTCCTACACATTCTATAACTGTAGTTGGTAGGTTGCCACCACTGTCAATGATAACTACTAATTTTGAGCATCCTCCTTACTCGTTCCTCTTCAGTGGGTACCAAATAGGGACACAGTCTTGCAAGCTGGTTGAACTTTCGTACAGCCTCAGTGACTATCGTATTCCCTTGTTTAATGTTAATGAATTCATTTTGATGGGCCCGCATCGCCATACAATTATAGTATTTCTGGTTGAATTCATGGATAAAGTCATTCCACGACATTTCTCTGACATTATTTCTCGTTTTGACTATCTCCCACCAATATCGTGCATCTTTCTTTAGGACATAAGACACACATAACACCTTTTCATAGTTATTAAGGTTTATAAAATCTAGGATGGTTTAGATTGACAACAACCATTCTTTAGCCACCAAAAGATCCGTCGATCCTTCAAACTCAACAAGACTCATCTCTCCGAAGTATTCATGAAATGGTTTTTGGCGCTCCACATGTGGGTCAGGTATTATAGGTTTCGGTTGTAGTACTGGTTCTTCCTATTGAGGCAAAGGTTCTTCATTGTCCTCTTGAGGTTCGACATTCTTGTGGCGTTGTTGGCTTAGTTACTCATGAAGTTTCCTCATCTCCTCTTCTTGAGCTTGGAATCGTTGTTGCAAGTTAGCTACAACATTACTTAGGTCGGGTGTTTCAAGTGCATTTATTATACTGACTCGTGGTCTTCCCCTCCCTTTTTCTATTTTTTTGTTTTTAGTTGACTCTTATTAGTTCAGGTATTATTAGTTATCTCAACTTCGATTATGAAGAAAAAAGAATAAATTAAGTAATAAGACATATATTATTTCATTAATTAAAGTAGAAGATAAGAACAAATAAACATTTCTAGTCTATTCTATACTTAATCTCTCATATTAGTATTTGAAGGTTCGCTAGGGTCTTCTTCCAGATCCTCTTTTCGGTCTTCTTCAAAATCTTCCTCATTGTCATTAGTGTGTCCTTGTTCGGTGGGCATGGTTCTCTCTACATCTATTCGCGGTCATACCTTTCTTTGCTCTTCTTAAGAGTCTCCTTGTCGGAAAGGTGTTCTTGTGATATTCCTGCGAAATGATCCTTTAGCCATACTCTATTTCATTTCCCTTTGATATTTCTCTTCAACATAAATTGCCTCTAAACTAAGGCATTCAAGATTCATATCAATAAGTGGATTCCTCATGCGTCTTCAGACATGACTTGGGATTCCATTCCAATAGGTCATAAGTAGGATAATATTAGATTATCTCAGTGGGAATAGGTGAATTACTTTCTCAAAAAAATAGATGTTATATTCTTCCATAGATTCGTCTTGCTGGGATTCCCATCTATTTCTCACAAAGTCAAAAGCTCGTTCTTATAATTTGGTCTCTACTGTCGAGATCTCTATTGGATTGTTATGGTGTTGTATTTATGAAAAGCGTGCTATGATTAATCTGTAGTACGTTTCTCAACTCATATTGTCTGTTATATGTCCTGATGCTCACTACCATGCTTGAACATTATTTTGCAGTTGCATGACCGCAAGAGTCGTCCATTCGTACGACTGGATATAATATGCTCGTAAAAGTTGTACCATTTCGTGAAGCCAATTTCATAAAACTTTGGGTGTAGATTCTCCCAAGTAGTATGGTAGTCATCCTATTCTGAAGGCAGCCACTATTACGGTTCCAAAAAGTTGAGGTTAGGCACTCTCTTGATCCATCCGAATGTCGATTATTGTGGCATCCATTACTACTACACAACATGTTCTTAAGGTTAAATAATATACTAAGTGAAAATTCTACTTACTTGAGTTGTTTGAAACATTAATGAGGGATGCAAGGGAGGATAGTAGAACACCCACTTTGATACCAACTGTAATGACCCAACTTTTGGGACCATTAACTACTTACCTTCTTAGCTTACTTATTTAAAAAGTGAAATTTAGAAGCTGAAAATTCATGACAATTTTTTTTTATGCTTTTATTTCTTTTTAAGAGATTTATATTCATAACCAACCATTTACTAAAATTTTGAAAACAAATAAAATACTTCACAATAGTTAAGCAATCTTTTATTTAAATTTATTATAAACTTGTTATTAAGGTGATTTAAATTATGCGTAACTATAAAAAGCTCCCAGGTAAGGAAGGGGTCACAAAAGGACAAGTTAAGTCCCAAGCTCTCCCTAAACAGTTGAGGTCTTTTTGACAGAACCCCTTATGCTTTGCATTTATTTAAATCAAAATATTGTCTCTTTTATATCTTTTCAAAAAAATTTGTTTAAATTATATTCAATCGAAATATATTTTTCAGTTCGATTTAATAAAACTATGCATTGCGAAATAAAATGCCAAGTTATAAATATGTTTTCAAATAACATCGAGCTGACATAACTGAAATCATTTATCTCATAATAAGAACATATGCAGAAGTAATTTTAATGGTGGTATTCCATTGCCCGTGCCTCGCATCCATCCCTGCCTCAATTCTAGCTAACCTAATACTCAAATTAGAGGTTTCTTTCCTTTGGTATCTATAGCATGGATACTCATTAATGTAAACTTTCACTCAGCAAGTACAACATAATTCTCACAAAATATTTTACTCATAAACAAACAATCTTTTATGAAAGTCTGGTTATGTTGTTTTATGAAATCATTACTTTATGCTTTATTATAAGATATCGTATCATGATTTTATCTCATTCTTGATCACAAAGTCTTTTATCTTTCTTACAGGCTATGGTATATATACCAAGTGTGTACTACCGAATGGAGAACTAGGGGAGCAACCCAACTGAAAATATCCATAGTCATAATCTTAACATATTTTTCCTCGAGAATCCTTACTTACGGAAGGTCGGTCTTATTTTCCCTCGGATATCCTTACCTAGAGGAGGTTGGTATAACATCTTTAAATTCTTTATCTTATTTAGTCTTTTCTTAATATGAGTGGGTATGCTTCAATGAATCCAAACTTATATTCCACTATCATAGCATTTCCATTATTAAAGTATGCCGAAGTATTTTTACATGTTAACATTGTAAAGTAAACATACTTCATTTTTATAGCATAGAAAAAGTATTTTTATAAGCATACATTATACATAAGTCATGTCATAATAATATAAAAGCAAGTTAATACATGAAATAATTTTAAACATATCATACTGCAAACATGAAACATTTTTAAACCATCCATGCCATAGGAGGTGAAATTGTACTTACCTCGTACTATGATTGTCCTAATTCTACTCATTAATTATGTATATGTAGGTCAAAGTTTTACCCTGATGTATATATTATCTATTTGTTAGAGTAATTTAAAGAGGCCTTATACATTTTTTCTTCATTTCTAATTACTTAATGTGCTTAAAATATTAAAAACTCAATCTTGATCCAACATAAAACTTCACATTTGAGAAACAATGTCATGTTATATTCATTGACTAATTTATACTTTCAACTTAGAAGGATGAGATTTAATTATCCTTTACCTTGAGCATAGTGATATTTTTAATTTATCAATAATTTGGTTATTGATTTGATTAATATCATCCTAAATCAGTTAGGTTTCCCTAATTATTTTTCTTTTCATCAAATACGTTGAATTATTCTTGATTAATTTCTTTATTCGTAATCAAGGGTCATAATTTGATAAGTGAGTCAAACACACTAATGGTTATATAGATTTAAAATCTAAAATCATACTTGGACTAAATATTATTAAGCATTGATCATGCTTTTTAGGCCCATCACTAAACGTAGGCAAAATACAATTAGAGGAATATGTTATTTATTTCTTACAATTAATTTCATGTCTTAAATTTAAGTGAATATTTTCTTATCCAAATTAGAGATCTAAAATAAAGTTTTCTATTTATTCTTATACCGAATTTCCATCCCAAAATTTCAAGTTTTATAATTTATATTTTTGTCCATAATCTTAAGATTTCTAACATTAATGCTCTCCAATCGTAAATATTGAGTTAGAGCTTATCTTTTTGTTAAAGATTCTTCCTTTATTTACTTTTACACTTTAATATGGTCTTAGAACTGCCTAAAATATCTTTCTCACATATTTGACACATATTTTGTCAAAATTACATTTTTGACCCAAATACTCAAAGTTTTGGCATTTAAGTCTTTTCAACTTTTGAGCGAATATCTTTAATTTTGGAAGAATTTTTAATTGATAAAAATCTGTTCTTAAGGATCTAAGTCTAACTCATTAAGTTTGGTTCATTTTCATGCATATTTTATTTTAGGGTATTACAATTAAAAATCTCTACTTTTTGTATTTAGTCATTTTGATTTTACTATTATTATTATTATTTAGCCTTTATTATTTTGAAGTATTCATATTGAGAGGCTTAAGAAATCAACAAAATAAGTCTAAACGTAATATAAATTATATAACATTTAAAGTAGATCAAATATGTTATTAACCATTTATTCTTTTATAGAATATATTTAAAAACATAACAAGCAATGTGAAGGAATATTTATCTTTCAAGTTTGAATTTTCTGTCTTACATCTCTATCACAAAACTAGGTACTCTATTCTCTTTATTATAATTCTTAATTTCTAGAGTCGAAGGGTAAAATATTATAGCTCTTGTCGATTTGCAAGAAAGTGCGGGAGAAAGAGTTTTTGTTATTTTTTTTAGAAATAATAATTGGAAAAATGAAGATAGTTTTGGCTAAGTAATTGAAAGGTTAAGTATGGATTTTAATTGCCAAATAAAAGATCTATTTATAGGCCATCTATGGGAAGTATCCAATAATACACACTTTCATATTCCATCAAATAATTTGAGCACCATTATTATCAATTTGTCAATATATCTTCTTTTCCTACTCTATTACCTTATTTTTTACTTTATTTTTCACTCATCCACTACTTTTGTCTATAATCTTTCTTTTATTTCAATTATTTGGAATCCAATACCACTAACTCCCGAAGAAAATCTCCACTCTATTAATCTTTTTCGTACATTTTGAATTATTTTGGAGACAAAAGCTACTAATTAGTTTTGTCTATGTCTTCTACTTTGAATTATGGCCACTAATTTCCAAACAACATTTCTATTATCATTTTTTTTTTTCCTATCTTTTTTAGAATTACCCACTAACTTTATCCCTTTCCTTTTCTATTCTACTAATTTAAAGTTATTACCTTTCTAAGGTAAAACTTTACTATTCTTCATCTTTTTCTACAACTTATTTTCCACCCTTCGATTGATTTATCTAATTAATTCTTTGTATACTTAAATCATAGCCATTCAAATTATGGCATGGTAGTATTTTTGTAAATCTATTAACTTTAGGTTATAAAATGTAACAATTTTTAATGCGACATAATCATGTCACATTCTTAATTAGGTTATATTAATATACATAATATAATCATTTTAGAATTAATTTATTATTAAGAAAAACTAACTTAGAGTTTCTAAGTAAAAACAAATAATAACTGTGATTTTTTCATGTAATAAAATTTGATATTTAAATAATACTACACACGTAATCTCAAGTATTTGCGAACGTAAACTTATTAAAATTCAACACTAACTTTATTAATAATAATTGTACTAACATTGTAAGTATAGGGATTCCGAGGGGGTTACAACGTGGATATCTCAGCAATGGAAATTTTTTTGACATTATTCTATTTAAATAAAAAAATAAAACAAAATATTATTGCATCAATAACTTTTGTCGAAAATTTGTGGAATAATAGAAGAAGATTATTTAGACATAAGGTATTTGATATATTTGTTATTTGATATTTATTTTTTCATAATATTTATTCATTTATTCTATATTTATTTAAATTTTGATAACTATTTTTAATACTATTATTATGTTGCTATATTCAAGTTATTTAAATATTTCTCTTTATAATTTGTGTATATGTTAATATTTTTTTAAATATATTTTTTCAATTATCTTATCTTTGTTATTGTCAATATCATCTTATTTTAATTTTTTTTCAATGATTTTGTTATTATATTAACTTTTAGATATAGGAAATTTTTTTATTTTTTTAAAAAATTGAAATTATGGAAAAAAGGTACTTTTTTTGAAGAGTATATTGCAAGTATTTTTTTTAATCTAAAATAATATAATTTTGATTGTTTGTTATTGTTGATTATAATATCAATTGATTGATGCGAAATAATTTATTTTAATTGTGTATTATTATTGATTATAAAATCAATTGAAAATAGTTTTTTCTCTTTTTTTTTTAAAGATTTTTTTTAGTATATACTTATCTATACCTTTTTTAGAAAATATCTATTCCTTTTTATTTTATTTCAACTATTTTTGCTATTAAAGTCTCTATATATACTCTTTTTTAATGTTACTAGTGATAATGTATGAATATAATTATTTAAAGAAAACTTAAATTATCCGTATTTTTTTAAACTTATAAAAGAAATACCAACCTTTTACATTTTATATAATCAAAATTTTATACCAAAGTTTTGTCTATAATGTATATAAAAAAAATATCAATTTCAATATATGCATAATTAATTTGGTTATAATTATAAAAAATGTTATTGGAATTTGTAAACTATAATGTTTTAATTATCGTGGATAAAAGGAAAAGTTTTGTCTATAATGTGTATAAAAAAATTTCAATTTCAATATATGCATAATAAATTTGGTTATAATTATAAAAAAATTTTCTTTCTTGTTACAATTTGTAAACTATAATAGTTTAATTATCATGGATAGAAGGAAAGTATAAAACAAATTATTAAGGCTATGAATTTGCGTTATTTATCTAAAATGTTTTGATACTATGATTTTTTTCTTTAATCTTTTTCTCATATTCTTAACATTAGTCGGTATTTTTTTGCTTCTTTTCTTTTTATTGTAATTGCATGTCTTAAACTAATTACATTTTTGTGTTATTAGACAAAGTCATAATAATGAAGTCCTAGGTGCAATATTTTGATTTTATACAAAATTAAAATTCTTGAATTCAAATAAATAAAATATTAAGTCATATATATAATAAAATTGAGTACGTAATGACAATAAAACTCTTTGAATAACTCTACAACAACATGATAATTTTACAATAATGTCAATACTAAAATCTATTTTTCTTCTTAATGATAATGAAACTCTATTTTTCTTCTTCTCTTGTCTTACTCCATACTAAAATCACCAGCCGTTTGTTTGTAAGCAAAATTCTTCTCCATCAATCAAACATAAATAATTTTATATATTTGTTAGTATATATTTAATATATATACAGATGAATAATGTATAATAAATATATAAATATATAAATATATGAATATATATAATATTTGACTCAAATATATGATAATATCATCTATATAAGGCAAATTCGTATGATAATGTATTTTCAATAGTCTGCCTATCCACCTAAGAATTAATTTTGTCCTTATGCAAGAAAAATATCTCTAGTAATTAAACAAAGACTTGAAATATTATCAATACAATGGAAAATTTTCCATATACATTATATCGATTAAGTAGCAAAAGAGAAATCATAAAATATAACTTAAGACTGCCCAAAAACTACCAAGTGTATAAAGCTAAAAAAAAGAAAAAATTAATAAGAAAAGAAAAAAAAAATTTAATAGCAAAGCTGAGAAAGAATGCTCAAACAAATTTATAATTAGAGGAAGCCGAGGAGAACAAAGAAGAGAATGATCTGAAAACCTCAGAAAAAGAAAATTGAGAAGAAAAAGAGAAAGTGATATTAAAAAGATAAAACCATAAGAACATCAAAGAAAACTAAGGAAATAATGAGAGCATACCTACTGGAGCAACCAAAGCCCAATTGAATTCCTAAAAGAAATCCTACCTAATTCTCTCAGCCAAAGTATCTAATCAAATGCTATTTTCGTCAAATTGTAGACAATTAAAGTGAAAAGACCAAGTAGCTGAACTCACGTACTAAGTACAATAATGATTTTAAGGACAAAAATGCAATCGTACATCTACACACCACAACCGGTATTAGAAAACTTCACCCATCTCAAATTACTAAGGAACACAAAGAAGCAGAGACATATGGAAGGAAATTAAAGAAATAATGAACTTCTATCTACCGGAATAATTTAAGACATACATAAACCAGCTAAAAACGAGAATAAGGAGCTATTTTGATCAGTTTATAACCAATTAAAGTGAAAAATCCGAATGGCAATACCAAGATAGAACAGAAAGAAAGAATTTTCGAAGCAAAAATATGATCATGAATAGAAAATACGTAGCCAGTTCAACCACCACTAATCAATATACCTAGTCTAGACAAAATAACCAAAAACATTTTAACCAAATAATGACCTCCCACAATTCCCTAAGGTCAAAAACTGTAAAATCATCTTTTGGGAATGCAGAAGCCATATTACATAGTAATAGAAGCCATTATATACAGTAATTTTTGGGCAGTAAGTGTATTGCTCTACATGATAAAGAAATAAATATGCATTATCACAAAATATATAAGGAATTTTAAAACACAATTAAAAAATACTGAAGAAAAACAAAGTACAAAGAAAAAAGAATGGAAAGATAGTTGAATAGGATTGAATAGAAGAACAAACAGAATTAACCAGGGGGGACAAAAGTGAAGAAGAAAAAAGTAAGTAAAATAACTCAATAAAAGACAAAAGAAACAAATATGTCAAATATAGATATATTAGCAGATATGCAAGTACAATTTATGACATCCAATTGAAGTATAAAGAGATAAATATTTAGATAGAATAAACATAATACAAAAAGAGTATACTAATTGAGAACATAACAAAATATAACCCAATTTAAATGCAAGAAAAGTTAACGTAATATAACAACAGCATATAGTATTCAACTTCACAACAAAAAAATAAATGTATCAATAGTATATGAGTAGTATATAAACTAAGCATTAATTAACAAAATAATAATAGACATATATTAATTTTAAAAAGCAATGAAGAATAAGAGAAATAACAGAGCATATTAAATGTTCATAATGCCTAAAATAGTTGCAGAGGAAGCTCTTCAAACTAACGTTTAGAAAAGCGCAAGTTATACAAAGAGTAGAAAATAGAATCAAAGAGCAATAAATATGGTCAAGAAACATAGTAATAAGCTCAATAAATTTTAGGTAAGAAAAGGCACAGAGAGAAGCAAAATATAGAAAACTAGGTAAACAACCTAAACAAAAACAAGTGATATATATAGAAGGCATTGAATTAAAACTAAACTAAACAAGTGGCAATAACTTAAAAGGAACATGTAACAAAAAATATATATATTTTTTAAAACAAAAACCTATTAAGCACGAAAAGTTAAAGTGAACAGAGAATAAAAATAAGCATTATCCTCTTAAAAAATAACTAAAAACTTCAAAAATATATTAAAATAAAAGTTTTTCTCATTTTTATACTCTGTTATCAAATTTTCTTTTCTCTTTTATCTTTCTCTTATTTTTTCCAATTAGAATAATATAAAAAATCCGAAAAGTATTAATTAAATTTGTATTAAAGAGGTCCAAAATCATAAATACAAAAGTGCAAATCATTAAAAGTAAAAACAGATATCATCATTAACATAGGAAAAAATCTAAAATAAATAACAAAAATCAAATGAAGTAAAAGTACAAATCATTAAAAAAAAAACTGAGATCATCATAAACATGAAAAAAAATCTAAAATAGATAACTAATATCAAAAAAAGATGAAAAAAGGAAAATTTTGAGAATACTCTAGGAATCTAGAGACACACATGTAAAATATCTAGAAATTAGTATTCATATATATATATACATAAATATTTCTCAGAATTTAGAATAGAGAAAAAAAGAGCAAAAATATCATAATATTAAAAAATATGAAGAATTGTAATGACTAACAAAATAATATCAGTTATATAAATAAAATGCCTAACGAAAATAATTCAGAAATAAGGCCTATGTCTATAGGTCAAAATCCAAAATAAACCTAAAAGATAAATACAATAGACTATCCCTAAAATACAGTTATCAGAGAGTTCACTAGCAAAATAAATTGAACACAACAGAGATTATTTCATACATGAACATAGACAAAAATCTAATAAAGAATAATAAAAAAATAAAGAGAAAATATTACTAAAAAAATATATTGAAATTCAAAACAAGCCCAAAAGACAAATACAATAGATTAACCCTAATAAACATAGTCATCAAAGAGTTCATTAACAAAATAAATTAAAAACAACAAAGATTATTTCATACATGAATACAGAAAAAAAATCTAGTAAAGAACAATAATAAACAAAGAGAAAGTAGCACCTAAAAATTACAATATAACAAAGATTTAGAGGAAGAAAATACTACTAAAATAGAGAAGAACACACTAAAATCCAGATCCGTGCAATGAACTCAAATCAACGAAGAGAAGATAAAAAAACAGAATTAAAAAAAAAACAAAAGAAGATGCAAGAACACAAAAAAGAGCAGTCAAGGAAAAAGAAAAAAAATTTAAAATAAAGATTGAATAAAAAAAAGCCATAACCTAAAAAAATAAAAATTAAACAAACAAAGAAAAGAATAATCTAAAGAAGAAGAAAGAGAAAGCCGAGAAGAAAAGAAAAATTTAAAGGAAGCAAAGAAGAACAAAGATGAGGAAGATTTGAAGAAAAAGAAAAAGGAAACCAAGAAGAAGAAAGAAGAGAGAGATATCGAAAAGACAAAACTAAAGTAATAATGAGAGCATACCAGGCAGAGCAACCAAAGCCTAGCCAAATTCTCAAAATACCCCACTCAAATCCCTAAACCAAAGCATCTAAGCAAAGATTATTTTCGTCAAATCATAGACAATCAAAATGAAAAGACCAAATTGATGAATTCACACACTAAGCATAAGAATAATTTCAAGGACAAATATGTAATTATACACCTATACACCACAACCGACGTGAAAAAACCTTACCATATGAAATTACCAAGAAGTCCCCCATCATAAAACCACTCCCCACTACACTCTAAGAGTAAAAACATGAAAGCACAATATTACTATCTAGAAGAAAAAAAACAAAAATAAAAATACCCAAAAAACCCAGCTACTTTTCTAAGTACGATAAATCTAGGACAACTTTAGTATTATTTACGCTCAAAATATACTAGCGACTATTGTAGTATAGATTAAGGTTGATCCCATAGAGAAGTAAATAAACAATAAAAAGGTAAAAAAAAAAATAAAAAGAAGAAATTGAAAATAAAATTAACTAAGCAATAACTAAAATAATAGTCACAAAATAATAAATAAAAATACCAATATGAGAAAAACAATGCTTCAAGATTCACTTAATTATTAGCCTAACTATCACTAACTTTGATTCCTATTTAATGTAATGCCCCCTTAGCTTAAATATATGACTGTGTAGGTCAAACTAGGAAACATTACTCTTTTATAACCCATATTTTTAGTTTTTGCAAAAAGGTGGGCCAAATTTAAACTTTTCAAGCTCTAAAACAAAAGAAACTACGTGGCATTACTTTATAAAAGTGTCTTTATAAAATATACAACTAAAAACTCTATATCTGTTTATCTTCCCATCAGTAGTAATATTTACAACACACTAGAATAACAAAATATAAATAAAACACCACCCACAAGTCAAGCTCGTCTACATCGGTATGATCATGGCGACAAGAAAGCGTGCTAGCCAACTAGCAACTCTATACATCAAAAATGTCCTCACCTGCATCACAGGAACTAAATGCGCTAATACTCAGTAAGTAAAGATCATGCATGCTTGTGAACATATTTCATGCATAAACTTTATTGAAATTCCCATTGTACTCTTTCTTTCATAACTTTTCATTTTGATGCACTTTTCTTAGAAAACATTTCTTTATAGGGCCCTTGAGTACATTACAAAGTCGCGGCAGTCGGTAGGCCGTGCCCACCTTTGCGGGAAGGAAACACATGGCCAATGTGAACCATACCTACCCAA
>JXTB01000191.1:616797-645477 GCA_002914805.1 Parasponia andersonii | reverse complement strand
ACTCCAATTAATAATGCAAACATAGTATCAATACCTAATTAATCGAACGCACAAAATTAACATTACGCGATTAAGCCGCACCTAAGCTAGATTAGTGTAATTAAACACAGTTCAGTACAGTGACTGCCACCTCGTGCTTACCTGGAATGAACATTTTTTTAAAAATGCTAGAAATGAGTCCTAAATATTAAATTAAAGCTATTTGACGTGCTAAATTCACAGTGAATTTGGCTCCGAAAAGCATGAAAGATGGATTTTATCAAAAAACTACTATTTGACTAAGTTATCAATAGACATGGTTTTTAATGCATGTGCATATAGTATTATTATTCATGAATATATTATTTGTTCTATTCACACACCAAGCTCTCTCTCTCTGAGGGTACTGAGCCTTTACACTGCATGGGAACCCTTCGACAAATATTAGTACAATAACACATAGTTAAAAGTATTTAACAATAAAGAATGAGAAATTTACTGTAAAGTTGATTCTAGTCACTTGATATGTCTATTATGCAATATGAACATGTATATTATTGGCCTATTATGCATGTGAGAATTTTGGGCATTACATTTAATACTCAATTATATATTTCATATCCCAAATTCATAACCTGAAAATATTGCATTCAAAAACAAATATTAATCTAGAGTATTCAATTTGAAAAACTCTCCCAATTAAGACCAAAAATAATTCTTCTTACTAGTTATTTAGGATCGATAATATATCACATGGACAATACTGCAGTAAAAGATAAACTAATAAAACAAATATAATTATTACCTAGTTTAAATCACTACATAAAGAATGCATGACTGAATTTGTATGAAAAACTAGAAAATAATATATTAAAAATAAAAATATTGAAGAATTTAATAAACTAAATATATAAGTATTGAAACACTCTCAGGAATCAAAGATGAAAAAAAAAACTGCACAATTAAGACCATCTTTCTAACTTCTCTAAAAACTAACCTAACATTGAAATCATCTCACACACTCTCTCTCTAGAGAAAGTGAAATATTCTCTCTCAAAATTAGTGTATTTTTTCCTCAACACATTCTGACTATTTATAGTCGAGTTTAGACTATTATGCAAGTTCCTACATTTCTAAAGATCAAACTCTCATAATTCCCTTTCTTTTCCTCTTTCTTCATGTTTTCTAAGCCGTGAGAAATGATCTGGTGTAACACCATTTGGTGAACATGGCACGAAACTCATGTGTCATTGGCTAAAGGAAAAATTAGAATTAATATGCTTACATAGCAATTGTTTACTGGCTCTATTGCCGAGTGCATAAGAGGCGAGATCCATTAAATCCGACAATACCATTACTTGTTACAACAACCTGATGTAGGCGGGCCCCATGTGTTCCTTGCTACTTCACTTGACTGAGCTCGTGCGTGAGCTGCCATGCTAGCCAAGTGCCTTGGATGGTTGAAATGGACAGCTGAGATCGCGGCTATACCTTCCTTCTCCAGTCGTTAGTCTAGGCTGGTCCTTTTCTATTTTTTTTCCTTTTTTTTATTTTTCATTTATTCTAAATCAAAATAAAATGAAAACTAAATAAAATAAACATATCACAATCTAAATAAATTAATTCCAAATTTAATTAAATCAAATTAAATTATCCTAAACTAAACTAAATTACTAAATCTAATAAAATTATATCTAAATACTAAAAGTGAAATTAACTATAAAATTACTCAAAAATGCACAAAATATATAAGAAAAAGAACACAAATAACTCTATTTTCATAGAGTTATCATACCCCCAAATTTAAACTTTGCTAGTCCCTAGCAAAATAAAAGAAAAACTAAAAGAGAAAATCTAAACACCTAAAAATAACTTAGTTCAATTCTTAAAGTTTATACTTCAAAGATTTCACATAATATAAACCTCTAAAAAAAACTCTGAACATTGGAAGTAGTCTAGAATTTCAATTCAAATGCCAATTTAACCTCACTTACAAATTTTCCAGAATTTCTCAGCTAACTCATTCAGATAATCTATAACTTCATCTGTGTCTTTTGGTAGGAACTCTCTATTATATATCATCTCTATGAATTAGTGCTCTATAATGGTTAATCCCTCACAGAAATAACTAACTAGATACAAATTTTCATACCCATGATGTGGGTATATGTTCAACAACTCTTTGAATCTCTCCCAAACTTGGTATAATATTTTGCTATCTTTTTGGGAAAAGGTTGAGATCTATCGCTTAAGCTGCTAGTCTTATAGTGTGGAAAGTATTTGTCAAAGAAAGATCGGGTCATTTTCGCCCACGTACCTATGGATCTCAGTCTTAAGGAGCATAGCTAATTCTTCGTTTTATCCTTCAGGGAAAATGGGAAAAATTTTAACCTAGCTATATCTATTGCATTGGGTTGCTATGAAAAGTGGCCACTATCTCTTCAAATTCCCTAATATGCAAATATGGATTTTCACTATCTAGGCGATGGAAGATAGGTAAAAGTTAGATCATACCAGATTTGAAATCCATCTGCGGTGCATTTTGAGGAAAAATTATGCATGAAGTTGTGGCTGTGAAATTTGGGTGTAGGTAATCATTTAAAGTCCTAGCAGCATTATTCTCAATTTAATTCATAGTGGCTAGTAAAGGTGTTTCTGATAATCTTTGTCTGACTAAGAGTCAGATGAATCTTCTTCAAAATCGAGTCTTCTACTAAGTCTTCTTATTTCGTCTCTATGCCAAAACATGCACCCAATATTTTATTTTTTAATGAGAAAAAGAAATAAACGCAAAAAGTATACATTAAGAATATTCCTAGATCGATTGAAAAGGGTACAAAAGTCCCACTTAAAACTCAACTTCTTTACACAGAACTTCCTATGATTTCTAGGTGAGTTGGAGGGGTCACGGTTGCAGTCTTTATTATTCTACCACCAATCTTTCTTGGGCAGTGCTTTTATGACCAAAAAATCTCAATTTCTATCGGTTACCCAAATAACACAAACTCTTTTTTTGAAAAAAAATTAAAATTAAATAATAATGTGAAGAAAAAAATAACTAATTAAAAACCTAAAGTTTAGAAAATTAATAAACCTAATTAATAAAGATAAAATTTAAACTAAAACAGAAAACAAAATATGAAAATAAAAGAAACTAAAACTAAAAAAATTATATTTTTACAAAAACATAAATGAAAAAGAATGAAAGAATTGTGTACCTTTTTCGTTGATTTGGCTTCCTTAGCAATGGTACCAAATTTTATCTATGCTCAAAATATACTAGTAGCTATCGCAGTACAGATTAAGGTGTCGATTCCATAAAGAAGAAATCAACAACAAAAGTGTAAAGAAAAAATAGAAAGTAAAAATTAACTGAGCAATAACTAAAATAATAGTCACATAATAATAAATAAAAATACCAATTTAAGTGAAATAGGACTTCACAATTCACTTAATTGTTCGCCAAACTGTCACCAACTTTGATTCCTATTTCACATCCCAAACACAACCAAAAAATATAACACTTAAAAACAAATATTAATCTATAGTATTCAATTTGAAAATCTCTTCCAATTAAGACAAAATAATTCGTCTTACTAGTTATTTAAGATGGACATTATATCATAAAGATAATACAATAGTAAAAGATCAACTAATAAAATAATTATAATTATTATCTAGTTTAAATCACCACATCAAAAAAACATGACTGAATTTAGATGAAAAGCTAGGAAACAATATATTTAAAATAAAAATATTGATGAATTTAACAAACCAAATATATAAGTGTAGAAACACTCTTAAAATCAAAGATGGAAAAAAGAAAAACTATACAATTAAAAATATCTCTCTAGTCTATTTAAAAATTAGTCTGATATTGAACTCATCTCACACCCTCTTTCTAGAAAAAATAGAATTTTCTCTCCCAAAATTAGTGGATTTTTTCTCCTCATATTCAGACTATTTCTACTTGTGTCAAAACTGTTGTGCAAGTTCCCTTGTTTGTAACGATGACTTATGATTAGTTGGGTGATGTGTCAAACTCTTAAAATTCTCTCTATCTTTCTCTCTTTCTCTTCCTTCACGTTTTCTGAGCCGTGAGAAATGATCTAGTGTTATACCATTCAATGAGCATGGCATGAAACTCGCGTGTCATTGGCTGAATGAAAACTAGAATTAATATGCTTGCGTGGCGGTCGTTTACTGGATCTATTACCGAGTGCACAAAAGGCGAGATCCATTGAATCTGACAATACCATCACTTGCTACAGCATCCTGATGTTGGTGGGCCCCATGTGTTCCCTACTGCTTCACTTGCTAGAGCTAGGTTGTTCCCTTAGATGGTTGAAACGGACAGCTGAGATCCCAGCAGCACCTCCCTCCTCTACTCGCATGGCTGGGCTACTCCTTTTCTATTTTTTTTTCCTGTTTTTTTTTTCTTTTTCATTTAAGCTAAATCAAAATAAAATTAAAACTAAATAAAATAAACAATCATAATCTAAATAAATTAATTCCGAACTTAATTAAATGAAAATAAATTATCCTAAACTAAATTAAATAAAATTACATCTAAATACTAAAAATCAAATTAACTATAAAATAACTTAAATTAAACTAAAATTACAAAAAAATATAAAATATATATAAAAAAAAGAACAAAAAGAGCTCTATTTTCATAGAATTATCAAGTATATATAATAATATGGGAATTATTGCCAAAGTATAAAAGAAAAAATAAAAGAAGAAAAAGGAAAATGGTGAAGCAACCCAATAACGTGGAAAATAAAGAAAATTAATAAAAAAGGTAGTCTAAGTATGTTGATTTAAAAGAAGTCGCTCATTCATATGTGTATATATATGTGAATATTTGAGACAAAGACTAGGGAGAACAGAGATCGCGTGAGAGGAGCAATAGAGAATTGGTGTGAAAGAAAGAGAGGGAGTGCACCAGCTTGAAGAGAGACAATGACAAAGACCTCTCTTAGAGCAGTTTTTCTTTCTTTTTCTTAATGTTCTGCTTTGAATATTATGTCTATATTTTAGCTTTTCTTAGTTTAGTTATGAACTAATTTCTTTTTCTAGGGCTACGTAGTAGCCTAACTATGAAGATTTAATTTTTTTTTTTAAATTTAGTCTATGAATTATTTTTCTTAATTGAGTTTTTAATTCTGTTCTTAATGCTTCTATTTAACTGTCTACTAAATAGATGATTCATTAATCATAATGAAACTAAAATGAGATTTATATGTCTAGTTCATTAGTTTTAAAGCCAAAAATTACATGTAAAATAGAAATATATTTATGTTCTTTGTGTGGTTACTATATGAATTTCCATAGAAGGTAATGAGTTCTTAATTAATTTAATTCACATAAGAATATAGTGAATTGATAATTAAAGGTATTTTTTCTTGAGCTCAGAAGAATATAGTGAATGAATTAGGGAATCTTAACTACCAGCTAGGAGAATAAGTTTATACTAATGAGATAGATAATTTAAACTAGATTAGTTACGATAAAATCAGAACTACTAGGTTTATTTTCATTTAAATTTCATTTTATTTTTTGCTTTTAATTTTTGTTCTCGTTATTTTTATTTTTTTTAGTTTAATTTAATTTTTTCTTTAGTAATTTAATTCAAATAAAATTAGGGTTATTGATAACTTTCACTACTAGAAAAATTTAAATATTAGACGGTTGCTGAATTTAAAACGACGCCATTTTTTATAAACGGCCAGTGTTATTTACTATTTAATGCTGGTTTAGAACAAAAATGGTGTCTATTTAAGATATTTAACGTCGTTTCTTAAGGAATCGACATCTATTTGAGATATTTAATGTCGATTTCTAGAGTCGGCATTTAAAGTTGATATTTAATACCGTTCTTAGAGAACTAACATCTATTTGAGATATTTAATGTCGGAATCTGGAGCCAGTATTAAAAGTTGATATTAAATGTTATTTCTTAGGGTACCAGCATCTATATAATATTATGGATTTTTTTATTGAGTTATTTTGTTAATTTAAGGAAAAATATATATTACAGTGATTTATTTTGTGTTTTATTATGCTTTTTTATTTTTTAATTATTTTCTTATTAAATATGTTGGTTTGGAACCTTAAAGAACTAATAAAAATAATTGATATTACAAATATAATCAAAGAAGAGTTAGGGCAAAATAGCAACACCTAGATGGATTAGTCTTGGAAGCTTGTGTGATTGAATCCTAGGAGGAACCCTTTGCCTCCTTTTTTTTTATCATCCATTTAACATTGGTTCTCAAATAACTGGCATCAAATATCAACTTTTAATGTCATTTCAGTTATTGAACATATATTTAAAGGCACATGAATGGAAGCTGGTATTTGAACAGGCATTAAATGGCAAACAATACCATTTTTAACTGGTGTCTATTTGCATTATTGTAGTAGTGTTGGATAATTGGTAAATCATTAGTACTTATGAGAAAGACACTCATACTCACTTTATATTAATTGTTCCAAGTTTTTGCACTTGTAAGTTACACAACATGTTTTTTGCATTGTTACTGGGAATACTTTCAGCTCAAGTTGCTACATTGATGAAGTCACTTGACCTTTTAGTAGCCAATGTTATTTACACTCTTCTTGAACTTGGACTTATTTATAGTTCTGTGAGCTTTAATTGAGAGACAGATTATGATCTGTATAAATTATTGCTATAGATGATATGTGATGAACTTTTGATATACAACTTTGTACAATAATTTTTATTCTAGTTTATGTTTAAAAGGTGATGTATTTACGGGTGGGTATACTTTTACATAAATATTTTTAGAGGCCATTACAAATGTATGGAATTTGTTCTAACATTAAAGAAAAGTTAAATAAATGTATGGAATTAAAGCAACTCAATCATATAAAGTCATATACCTAAAAATCTCTAGATGGAACTATGGTGGTGATTCTACTTCCATGGAAATTCTTTAAGGCCCTATATGCCATAATAGAGTGAATAATTTCATTGCGTAAGTGACATGATATATTTTCAGTTAAAGTTTATAGAAGTATCATGCATGCTAATGAGAAATTGTTTTGGAAAGAGAGGAAAGTATTTGTGTGCTAGCTATGTTGCTAGAAAATTAGGATAAAAAGCACATAACAAGTCGACATTTCAATTATATGACAAGTATGCCTTTAATGATCGGGCCTGATCTAATTGTGGATCAGTATATGCATATATATGTACTATACATAATGGTCTATGCTTAGTACAATATATGTATATTACAAATGAAAACTGTTAGTATTTCTCTAGAAAACTGGAAATTTTCAATTCTCCCCAAAACTTATTTGTTTCTCATTGTTTGAAAGAAATACAGCCCCTCTAAGTTGATCCAACTTCTTTATTATAAAGCCAATTACGTACGTCTAAGCATAGTCTTATATGCTCAGATATATTTTTACGAAATATACATTTATAAGAATGTCAAGCAATGTTCCTTACTAAGTCAAAACTCATCCAGTTCTCACATTATATGTAATAATATCGACACATATGGATAGGTCCCCAGACTTCGATCCTTGTTTTATATTTGGGCATTCCGACAAAATTGTCAGTTTAAATAGAAAACAACAATTATAAGTATTAACGAATGAAACTTTACTCGAATTTCTTATGGCAGAAAGTTTGTAGCTACGCACTATTTATAGTTTTCTTCTCATTTTATTTTTCTCAAAAAATAAGTGCTTACAAAACTGATCAGAGCACGGTTCTGTGTTCACTTGACATTCTAAGTTTGCTATGTGGTTGCAACTTTTACTGATCTTCCGCATCAGAAAAGAAATCTTGAGATTAAGAGTATTAGCCATTTGTTTTAAACATACCACTATTACATATCAAATTGAAGAGCTCGATGAGACGAACACATTGCCGTAAAAATCATCCCAATTAGAGTCCGAACGATTCTAAACAAGTCGTCGGAATTTTGGTACGATAAACTGAGTCAGCTCACTGAGTTTAGCTGAGTCAGAGCCGTTGACTAAGCCATCAGAGCCATTTGACCGTGTCATTACTAAGCGATCAGAGCCATTGACGATGCAGTTGACCAACCTGTTGACTGATATTGACCATTGACTGAGTGTTGACTTTGACCAAGTCGATATACAAGTTAATAACTCACGCTTCTAAGAGTTATGGCTATCGGGAGTTTAGCATCTCTTCAAGTTCCACCACTTCAAGGCAGCAACTTTGATAATTAGACTATCAAATTAAAAGTCCTCCTTGGAGCCCAAATATCAGATAAAGGCTACGAAGAGCCAAGAGATGAGGCAATACTCTATTCAACACAGAAAGATAGTTTAAAAGATTCAAGAATAAGAGACAAAAAAGCTCTCTTCCTCATCTACCAGGCCTTAGATGACGATGGATTTGAGAAAACCTCAAGTGTATCCTCCGCTAAGGAAACATGAAAGAAACTTCAAATTTTATACAAGGGAGAAGAAAAGGTCAAAAAAGTTTGCCTTCAAACTCTTTGAGGAGAGTTTGATTTATTACACATGACAGAGACTGAGTCAGTTTTTGACTACTTTTCTAGAGTTTTAACCATTTCCAATCAAATGAAGGGAAATAGTGAGAAACTAGAAAATGTTATGTTCATAGAAAAGATTCTTCGATCATTAGATCCAAAATTTGAGAATATTGTTACGGTCATTAAAGAAACCAAAGACTTAGGAGCTATGATGATAGAACATCTCTTGGGTTCCTTGCAAGCCCACGAAGAAAAGAAAAAGGAGATGTAAAATTTCAATGAGTAGCTCCTTAAGGCTCAACTCTAAGAGAAAAAAGAAGATTCTGGCAATAGAAGAGGACATGGAGGAGGTTGTGACCAAAGAAGAGGTCGCAGATGTGGAAAAGGAGGAAGAGGATGCTTCAACAATAATTATGAAAATGAAGATAGTCGAGAAAGTTTGATAAGAGGTCGTGGAAGAGGTAACCCATGACGTTGGCATGACAAGTCTCAAATCAAGTGTCACAATTATCAGAGATATGGTCATTATGCTTCCGAATGTAGATCTCCAAAGAAGGTGCAAGGAAGAGCCAACTATGCCGAAGATAAAAGACAAGAGGAAGATATGTTGTTGTTAGCATGCAAGGAGACCAATGGGTGCCAAGAAGATATATGGTATCTTGACAGCAGAGCAACAATCATATGTGCGGAAAAAGAGATATGTTCATAGAGATTGACGAGTCAGTGACTGGGAATGTTTCATTTGGAGATGATTCTAAGGCTGCAGTAAAGGGCAAAGGTAAAATTCTCATACGCTTGAGAAATGGAAAACATCAGTTTATTCCAAACATTTACTATATGCCTAACATGAAGAGTAATAACTTAAGTCTTGGACAACTCTTAGAGAAAGGCTATGATATTCGCATGAAAGAAAATAGTCTTTCTTTAAGAGACAATAGAAACAAGTTAATCACCAAATTGCCAATGACAAGAAATAGAATGTTCTTGTTACACATTCAAAATGACATAGCAAAATATCTAAAGGCTTACTATGAAGATTTATCATGGCTTTGGCACCTAAGGTTTGGACATCTTAATTTTAGCAGCCTAGAATTACTAGTAAAAAGGGAGATGGTTCAAGGTCTACTCTTTATCAATCAACCAGACCAATTATGTGAAGGATTCTAATTGGGAAAGCAATTCAGAAGAAGCTTTCTAAGAAAATGGAGTTCCTGAGCCCATAAACTACTTGAGCTCATACATACCGATGTGTGTGGTCTAATGAGACCAAGCCCTCTGGGTAAGAGTAACTACTTTCTTCTCTTTATCGATGATTTTTCAAGAAAGACCTGAGTGTATTTCTTGAAGGAGAAATCAAAAGTGTTCAAAAAATTCAAGAAGTTCAAGGCACTTGTTGTAGAGGAAAGTGGTCGAAGTATCAAGACAATGATATCTGATAGAGGCAAAGAATTCACATCCCATGAGTTTCAGAAGTATTGTGAAGACAACAGCATCTGTCGTACTTTAACAATACCAAGATCTCTTCAGCAGAATGGTGTCACAGAAAAAAAGAATAGAATAATCTTAGACACAGCTAGAAGCATGCTTAAGTGCAAAGGAATGCCAAAAGAGTTTTGGGCTGAAGCTGTAACATGTGCAGTTTACATGTCAAATTGCTCTCCAACAAGAAGCGTATATGGAAAGACACCACAAGAAGCTTGGAGCAGAAGAAAGCCTAGAATCTTTCACCTAAAAGTGTTTGGAAGCATAGCTTCTGCTCACGTACTTGATGAAATGTGAGAAGTTTGTCTTCATTGGCTACGACTCTAACTCAAATGGCTACAAGCTCTATAATCCAAACAATGGCAAGACTATTATTAATTGTGATATAGAGTTTGACAAAGAAAGTACCTGAGAATGGCACACGCAAGAGGGAAATTATGATTTCCCACCATACATTGAAGAAGAAAGCAAGCAACAAAGAATGGAGCAAGTAAACGAGAACTGCAAGAGCCAGTTAGCCCACCTACTTCACCAATGGCAAGCACTCATCAAGAAACAATACCAGGATCATCTTCAAGTAGCAGTTCAAGTAAAAGGATACCAATATTAAGGAGTTTACAAGATATATCTGAGGTGAGTGAGAATGAAAATGATTTAAATCTCTTTTGTCTCATTGTTGATTGTGAACCATTAAGTTTTGATGAAGCTATGCAAAGTAAAGAGTGGCAAGATGCGATGGATGAAAAAATAAAAGTGATCACAAAGAATGATACATAGGAGCTTGCTACACTTCTAAAAGAGCACAAAGCAACCGGCATGAAATGGGTTTACAAGGCTAAAAAGAACGCTAAAGGAGAAGTGGAGAGATATAAGGCAAGATTGGTCGTGAAGGGATACAGTCAAAGACCCGACATAGACTATGATGAGATATTTGCTCCTGTCACTTATCTAAAAATGGTACGATTGATCATCTCATTGGCTGCTCAAAATAAGTGGAAAATTCATCAAATAGATGTCAAAGTCTGCTTTCTTAAATTGAGTCATTGAAGAAGAAGTCTATATAGAGCAACCATCTGGGTATGAGATTAAGAGACAAGAAGATAAGGTCCTAAAGTTGAAGAAGATCCTTTATAAGTTAAAGCAAGTACCAAGAGCATGGAATAGCTGTATTGACAAGTACTTCTAAGATAACAACTTCATTAAATGTCCTTATAAGCATGCGTTGTACATCAAAGTAAAAGATGGAGATATCTTGATCATGTGCCTCTATGTTGATGATCTGATTTTCACGGGAAGTAATCCATCCATGTTCGAAGAGTTTAAGAAAGTAATAACAAAGGACTTCGAGATGACTGACATCAGACTCACGTGTTACTATCTTGGCATAGAAGTGAAGCAAGAAGAAGATGAAATTTTCATTTCACAAGAAGGCAATGCTAAGGAGATCATCAAGAAGTTCAAGATAAAGTATTGCAAGCCTGTCAATACACCAATCGAATGTGGAGTCAAGCTATCAAAGAAAGATGAAGGAGAAAAAATGGATCCAATACTCTATAAGAGCTTAGTTGGAAGTTTGCACTACCTGACTGGCCCAAGACCTGACATTCTCTATGTCGTGGCCTGGTCAGTCGTTACATAGAATCTCCAACAATAATTCACTTCAAAGTTGCCAAAAAACTCCTTCGATATATTAAAGGTACAACTAACTTTGGCGTACGATATTTATCATCTAATAACTATAATCTTATAGGTTATAGTGACAGTGACTGGAGTGAAGACTTGGATGATTGAAAGAGCAGAAGTGGCTTTACATTCTTCATGGGAGACACTGCTTTCACATGGATATCTAAGAAGTGACCAATCGTCAAACTCTCAAGCTATGAAGCAGAATATATTGCAGCTACATCATGTGTCTGTCATGCGATTTGGCTAAGAAACTTATTGAAGAAACTATGCATTCCGCAGAATGAACCTACTGAGATCTATATTGATAATAAATTAGCAATTGCTTTGGCAAAGAATCCCATCTTCCATGATAGAAGCAAGCACATCGATACGCGCTACCATTATATAAGGGAATGTGTTGCAAGAAAGGATGTGCAACTGAAGTATATGAAGACTCAAGACCAAGTGGCAGATATTTTTACCAAACCACTCAAGCATGAAGTTTTTCTTAAGTTAAGAAATTTACTAGGTGTCATAAATCAAGTTTAGGGAGGGTGTTAAAAATAAACTTCTTTGTCATCCATTGGGCCATAGTTTAGTTATTTGAGCTTGTGTTGTGAGTTGGGTTTATTTTTGTGTATGTGTGTCTAATAGCCCATAGTTTAATATCCAAGTTTCTAGAGTATTCTTATATTTGCTAGATTGAATAAGTAATTAGGTAGTTGGAGGTTACATGGAGTATCTAGAATCATCCATGGAGTAGTATAAATAGAGTACTCCTCCCCTATTTTGTATCAAGCCAGAAACAATTCAAGTAGTAATACAAGTTCTTCTCTTCTATCGAAATTCTCTCTAGTTTTTTCCTTAGCCTTAAAAATCTTGTATTTCCAATACTGGCCACTGTAACTATAGGACCTACTGTCAGTCATATCAAGCTCATCCTACTTCGATGTCGGCCAAATCGTGCATGAGAACATATCCACTGGCACTGGTGGTCGATAGGTTGTGAAGAAGGCAATGCCACCTCTCTCCTCTCCCATTTGCGATTTCTTTTTTCACTCTTAGCTAGGTAAATTTTATATGTAGTAAGTTCTATATAATTTTTTCACAAGAAATGGAATTTTTATTGGATTGAATGTGGAAACTTTGTCAATCTATGTAGGCCACCAACAATGACTTGGAAGTGCTCATGTGGGTATAACCTATTAATTATATAATTTTAATTATATATAATTAATATTGAATAAGCTAAGTTATAAATCGATGAAGTCTTGATCATTTATATAGGATATAGTGATATTATGGTGTTAACTATTAAATAGAAAGTATTTAACACAATCAAATTTCTCAATGTGTGGCGGGGTTGGAAAGTAGGCTTGCTCGATAGTAGTATGATGTCTTTCTTTTGACAAAACAGTTGCTGAAAATGTGTAGCTTGAAATATTATAATGCGATTTCATTCTGTTATTATTAATCTTTTTACTAATGACTGAAGTTTTAAAACTTCTAAAATTAAAAATTAATGCAAAAGAACTTTATAATTAGGAATAATTTTAAAAATGAATGTTAAATGCACTTTCTTTATCACTCTCTTTTATACTCTCTAGTCTTATAGTTTGACACGTGGATTCTATTATCTAGTTTAATATTTTAATAATATAATAAATTAAAATGAAATCCACTTATTAAGTAACGAGACTGAGAGAGTACAAAAGAAAATATATATAAAAAAAAGTGCAACTACCATTCCTCCATTTTAAATCTCTAAATGTAAAAAGATATTATAAAATTAGTGCTTTTCTTAACTTATTGTACAATAATCGTGTCCAAGAATATTATTCTTGCCTAGTAAGAAAGAATAAAATGAAAGTTTAAATAAATTCTGTATTCTGAAATTTATTTTACTTGAAGTTATATACTAATTCAAAATCATGAAGGTATATTCTGCTAATTAAAAATGATAAATTGTTATTTGTGTTTAGTCGGTTTACATTCATATTGTTTTCTTAGCAAGCTACTTTTTCCCCCTCAATAATCTGTGTCAGATAAGTAATAAAACTGACAATACAAATAATAATAATAAAAATAACAATAAGCCTAACCCAAAAATATGAACATATTCCTACGAGCCCAAATAGGAGATATTTATAAAGTTCTTAAGCGTACATGTCTCTAATCTCAAACTTCAATAAAGCATCACAAGCAATAAGATCGAAGATTATAGAGATCCATACCTTAGTTCCAAGAAGAAGTCTGAAATATGGTCTTACAAAAAAAAAAAAATTGGCACTTCATGTCGTGGAAAATTTGGATCAAAACTCCGCAATTTTCCTTCTTACTCAAGAACACAAAGAACAAGGTTGTGTTTCTTAATTAGCAGATATATGAGAAGAAGAGGAGGTGTTACCTCCGAGCACATAAATAAAGGAGCAGGGAAACTTCTAGCATTTTCAAACAAATCAAAACACTCCCTTAACACCCTTAGTTAACTTAACCCTATTGTTTATTACTCATGGTTAAAGAACAAGCTCAAGTTTAACTTACATTTAGTTGGTTTTAACCAAAGTTAATTAACCATAATTAATTAAGGGGATCACTGCCAAAAAAAAATACGAGAGGTATGATCTTTTGCAATTTAAATAATTTTTTTTTGCCTTATACAAAATTGTACATCCAAATTTCAAATCTCTATAAATTTTGTGCCTTCTGTGTATAAATTGGTAGTACTTATTGTTAAGTTTTTTCAACAAATTGTTTTTTTAGTAAGGAGAATTAAGATATCCGTAATTCAAATTTCGTGTTCAGTGAAAAATTTGTTGGTCAATTTATACACCGAAAATAAAAATTGGCATAAATTTAAACTATGAAGGTATAATTTTTCACAAGCCACAAAATATGGTTAAATTTATAGAAAGACTATACTTGAGGATATTTTTTCTTATTTCAGATAACCCTTAATTATATAATTTAATGTTTGGAACTCCATTGTTGACTTCAAAAATTAAAAAAAAGGCTTTCATACTTTGTTTCTATATGTATTTAGCTGTTTTAAAATGTCACAAATTAAATGGAGTCCACTTATCAATTCTTATAAGCACAATCAACCATAGGTTTAATTTTGATTGGGATCAAGTAGGCCTGGTCAACAATTGAATTACATTGTTGAAAAAACTAAGTGACCAAGTTTTTAAATTGGTTTAAGTAGATGTTTATATTTTAAAAATTAAAATTAAATGTTCATTTCTTTTAATGTATTCATTGTGAAGTATGTTGTATTTCAATTTTTATCATTAAGTGAGTTAGACATTTAGTTATAAACTATTGAACTTGGTCATATACTAAGTTTCAGGAAAAAAAATAATCAAAAAACTAGTCAGCCTTACATTGTTTTCAATAAACCAATCAAAATATTAAGGGTTTATGGTACAAATGATCCCTCAAGTTTTTAATTTGCGGCAATATAGTTCTCAAACTTCTTATCGTGGCAATTGAATTCTTGAATTTCTTATTTTAAAAGATCTACTTTCCAAAAAGTCTAAGTTACAATATACTATTAATATTTTAATAAAAAACACAAGTAAGGAACACATTATGGCATCTGAATATGTATTTAAGGGAAAATAAACCGAAAAAAAAGATTTAGAGAGAAGAAAAGATGTAATATAGCATTTTTAGGGTACTTAAAGCTACAAATTTCAAGAATTTTTTTTGTGATTATTCATTTTTATATTTATAATTCTCAAGTTACCACTAAAATATACATTCAGATAATAGAATGTGAGATTTGTATTTTTGATTAGAAATTTAATAGTATACTGTAATTTAAATAGTTTAGGAACTAAATTGTTTAAATTAGAAAGTTCAAAGGCTTAATTACAATAAATAAAACTTTGAGGATCAAATTACCACAAGTTAGATGGCTCAGGAATTATTTGTGCCATTAACCAAAATATTAATTAAATAGGTTTGTAGTTAATATTATTACCCAATAATTAATTAATTATTTTTTTTAATCAAGGCATGAAGGGTGTGACATCACCCAAGATCTACAATTGGGTTAAAATAACTATGGTTAGTTAGTGTCATAATTGATCCTCTTAATCAGTTAAGAAAATGACTTCTAATTAATTAGACAATAATAGAAGTAGAGGAAACTCTATTAAATCATTAAATAAAAAAGTAACATTAGAGACACTAATATCTTAGTGAAAACTTACACCACATAAGTTGAAATTCATTTTAACCGGTTCTTTAATAAAAGTGGAACAACATTATTGAAATTTATATTGCTAAAAATAATGTCACATTATTTGTATAAATTTTTAGCCATATAACTTTAAATGGTGTATTTCCATTTTTGTAAACATTGAAAATTATTTCCTAATCCCAATTTCTCCCGCTCAATTTTAGTTTAGAAAATTAAATAGAATCAAATTTTAAAATTAATTGAGTCTTCTGGGGGAAAAACAAAGTGATAATTCGTATCGTACATAGAGATAAAATTATAAATAAAAATCTCAATAGGGTCAAAGTAGAATAAAATCTTTTATTGTATTAAACTAGGAAATTATATGGGTATAATAACAATAATATCTCACATATCAAAAGTAGAAACAAAACTAGAAATAAAAATCTGAAGCCAAAATAGATAATAAAATCTCAAATAGTACTAAAGGATGAAATGAAAAAGATTTAGGGGACCAATGACCCCTATTTACCTTCTTTGGCTCTGCCTTTGGGTGACTAATAGTATAAATCTGAAAGCACCTTATCAAGAAGAGATTTAGAATCTAGAAAGCCAAAAATTTGGGTAACTAATGCCCATTTTGCTTAAGTTGCGGGCCATACAATTTGTTAATCTAGGAGTAAAGGCAAAATACCAAGCCGAGAAGCAGTTGAGGAGATTCCTACAGTCAAAAATAATGTTGGAGATTTGCCCAAAGTTCATCTTCGATGCCATTTTGAGTGTCGACATCCTTGTAAGAAGAGTTTTTATATGCCTTCTCTCTTGACAAAGCAAAAGAAAAGAATATGAATACCTACATATTTCTTTTTCCTTTTAATTATCTCCTCTTAAGAAGAGTTTTTTTCATGAGTCTTCTCTCTCGACAAAGCAAAAGAAAAGAATATGAATGTATATGCATTTCTTTTTCCTTTTAATTATCTCCTCTTAAGTACTTAATTCCATCGGATAGGATGCTTTTTGATTAGTTGTCGTCAGAAGTATCAATATCGAAGGCAAAGGCATCCCTGAAAGCACATACTCATAATTACGTAGTCTTTCTTCTTTTGAATGAAGACTCTCACATTTACTAATTTCTTTTTCTTTTTCTTTCAAACTGCACTTTGTCCTTACTTTTTCATGCACACGTCATTATTGCTTATTGGAACATGGTCGTAAGAGAGAGAAAATATATGAGTAGGCTATGTCTAGTATTTACAAAGATACTCGACATCCAATGCTGGAGAGATCTTGTAATTATTAAGATAGAAGTGTCAAATAGGCCAGACCACACCAAACCGATCATGCTCGACTCATTTTGTTATGAGTCTATGAGGGATGTGGCTTTACAGTAGACCAACACATTATTAGATGTTTTTGCTTTTATCACTTTAAATTTAATAAGATTTGAACATGAAAATGACTATTAATAGATAATGCGATTAAACTATATATGTATTTTAATTATTTTCATTTTAAATTCAAATTATACTACTATTTTTCATCTATAAAAATACATATCATATATATATATATAATGAGCATAACTAGGCTAACTATGGGTAGTCTGTCGTCAACTTACCAAAATTATTTACTATCTTAAACTATCCTAATTAACCTAGCATAGTAGTAAGAAGTGGTCAATTAGAACAAAATAAAATAAAGTAAATATACCAAATAAGAAAATACTAGCAAAGATCATGAATTCACCACTAACCATTTCATCAACCTAGCTAGTAGAACCCAACCATTACAATTGTATTAAGGTTATTGACCTAGTCTAATCCACAAACACAATAATAGTCTTTTTCCTTCTAGTGTATTAGAAAAACATCCCATTCTTCCTATTAAATTGTTGACAAACACACAATTTAATAGAAGCATTAAATATCAATGATTAAGTCAGTTTTAATCTAAGAATATCTATATATAAATATAGATCATCTCAATTCATGCTATATCTTCCGTCCTAATTAATCTATTCAAACGACCTCAATTAATCAAGATTTGGTACCAAGCATTCATGCCTGGCAAATACTTAAATATAAATTTAGCAACATATAATTCACATAAACTTTTAGTTGCCCACAAAAATAATAAACATGAATCATAATAATAATTAAAGTACGTAAAAATATAAACAACCTTAATATATTGAATGAAAAATCATAAGTTCACATATCAAAGGAATTGACTACATAGCTAGGGTATCAACAAACCTTTAACTAAATAAAAGACTAGCTTAACATAATTATAAAATCAAAAAAATAGGAAACACAAGGAAGATGATACAAAAATACTTAGGAATAAGTTGAGAATTCTGAATAGAAGTCACCCGAATCCACAACATTACTATCCCCTCATCTTCCTTCCTTCTTTAAGTGCTCTAGGGTTCTAGGCTGAGTTTCACTCACTAAATACATACTTGTATATCTGATTTATGACCTAAAATTGTCTATTTATTTGCAAGACTTGTTAATGGCATAATTGCAATTAATTGGATGAGTTAGAAGCCGAGAACGACATAAATTCGTCAAACATACATTGTGCACAAACTTTCAATGCTGCAGCTCTCGAGACTCTGTTCTGGGGTACTAAATATCTGGTACCTTATTTTTTTCTATATTATGATACTAGCATCGCAATGCTCGGAGTCTAACCCTATGACCTTGGACCCTATTTTAGTCCAATTTTGTGCTCTTCGTAATTTTGTCCTATTTTTACTCTGGTTTTGTTCTTTTGTCTTTTTCTCCCCCAAAAAATACCCGAAAATTGAACAGTAACTAAAATTAAGCTAAAAATATAAATAAACTAATAAAAATGATATAAATCTATAATTAAATGAATTAGGAAAGCGTCTCCAATCAAATTCTCCCACACTACTTAAACTTTGCTAGTCTTCGAGTAAAGGGAACTAGAGACTAACCTAAACTGAATTTAAACTAAATAATCGAAACAATTGGCCAACTTACAATTCTAAATATCACGCATATTTCACCTAGATTATCACTCTCTTCCCAGTTACAGGACTATAATCATACACTCTCTTTTCAATGATATCTCCACTATACCTGAAGGTAATCCCTCTAATCAATCATTGAACCAAGGGTAAGGAAAAATATCTCCACTATACCTGAAGGTAATCCCTCTAATCAATCATTGAACCAAGGGTAAGGAAAAATGTATTTAGGCTAGGCAAAAAGGATAAAATGTGGTAACAAAACAAACAAGTATACATGTAGGCTCAAATTAGCTGACTAAGGGGATGTTCGGAGGTACCGAATCAAGGAACTAGCATATTTGGCTATGGTAGTTAAAACTTAAGTTTTCTTAATCATTTTTTCTACTCATTTATGATCGGTAGTTCACCTCAATACATCTCAAAAAGAGTTCTAATTTATAGTTCTTATCACAGAATTTAAGCAATATCTATAGTGAAACTATATGAACCATAAACTAAAGTATGTAATTTTTCTACATAATTGATTCTATTTACACATATACAATACACATGCATGATATCTTCTAAGCACATTAATCCTAGACTCACTTAGAAATATCACATTACTTATTATCCATCAAAACTAAAACTACTCATGACATTCATCATTAAAACTAGAAAATTGCACCTAAAACTCATACAAAACTTAAGAAAATTGAAAAAAAAGGCATGAAAAATTAAAAAAAAAAAAAAACTTAATTAAAGAAAATTAAATAAGATAAGTACAAATAGTAAATAGTATTAGTTCAGAATAAGAAAAATACAAGGACTCAATACATATTTACCCCTACACTTAGACTATACATTGTTGTCAATATATGATTAGAAATAGATACCAAGAAAAAATAAAGGAAAAATGATAAAGAAAACCCCCTTGGAACTCATAATAACTCTAAAAAAATGTGTGTCCAATTGCTCTCTCTCTGAACTCTACTCCTCCTTATTATTGTCACCCACCTCATTCTTATCATCCTCATCAGCTAAACTGTGGGCACGATATAGTGGATTGCTAGGAATGTTATTGTTATGAGCATTCCTAGAGTGTCCCTGCCTTAAAAGCTGCTCAAATGTGGGCAAAGAGAAGAGAGAAAAAAGAGAAAATTGTTTCAAATTTTTTGCCAAATGCGGTGTCCACCCTCCTTTTTTATATTTTTTTAACAATTAAAAATTCCTAAGGTTAGAGATGAGCACTACGGCGCATGAGACCCAGCACTGCAGCATCCGCTCCCTAGTTCTCTATTCCCCTAAAACAATTCTTAAGTATAAAAGGGATTTTGGTCTGCATCAACATAACAAAATTAATTACCTATCTTAAACGATCTTAATTAACCTAGTGTAGCAAGAAAGGGTAGATCCAATAGAGAATCAATTATAACAAATCAGAGAATATTTATTCCTAATTAATTAAATAGAGATTTAGTTGATTTAATAAAAATAAAATATAAAATAAAACAAGGTAAATATAGGCCAAATAATAAATACTAGCTAAGAACATACATTCACCACTAACCACTTTATTAACCTAGCTATTAGTACCTAACCATTACCATTCTATTGAGCTTATTAACCTAGACTAATAAACAAACACAACACCAACCTATTTTCTTCTAGAATATTAGACAAATGTCCAAGTCTTTCAATTAAATTATTAGCAAATGCACAATTCAACAGAAGCATTAAATTTCAAGGACTAAGTCAATTTGAATTTAAGAACCTATAAACATAGATTATCTCAATTCATACCATATATTCTATCCCTATTATTCTATACAATCCTAATTAATCCATCTAAACAACCTCAATTAATCAAGCTTTGCTACTAGAATTCATGCTTTGTAAACACTCAAATATAAATTTAGTAATATATAATTCACATAAACCATTTAGTTTTCTACCCAAATAATAAACATGAATCATAATAATAATTAAGGCACAGAAAAATATAAACAACCTCAATATATTGAATGGACAATCATAGGTTCATATAGCAAAAGAATTGACTACATGGCTAAGGTTTCAATAAATCCTTAGCTAAATAAAAGACTAGCCTAACATAATTATGAAGTAAAAAAAACATAGCAAGTACAAGAAATATGATACTAAAATACTTAGGAATAAGGTGACAATTCTGAACAGAAGACTCCTTCTTCCTCCTTCCTTCTCTAGGTATTCTAGGGTTGTAGGCTGAGTTTTTCTCTCTAAGGACACACTTGTATGTCTAATTTCTGACCTAGAATGGTTTATTTGTGGGCCAAGACTTATCAATGATATAATCTTAAATAATTGGACAAGTTAGAAGTTAAGAAGGACTTAATTCGTCAAAACCCTATTGTGTACAGACTTACAGTGTCATGACACTCGAGGCTCAACACCAGGCACTGCATTTCTGATGTTTTATTTTTTTTATATTGTGATGTTGGCACTACGATGCTCATGGTTTGGCACTACAACACTAGACCTTTATCTCTGTCTCTCTCTCTGATTTTTAAATCTATTTTCATTTGTTTGTATAGGGCTCTGGTTATTTTTAGTGTAGTAACTATTATTAGCATAGTGAATGGAGTTTATAGTGGATATTATCCATTAATGCTTAATTAGCTTGCTAAGGCTTAGGAAGATATGTTTCATATATTTTCCTTTATTGTTTTCATATCATATTTATGTTTGATTTATAGAACATGTTCTATGCATGATATTTTTACTTTAAGTTGTGTATAGATGTATTTATGAAATTTATATTTTATTCGTAGGATATATTCTTTTAGTTATCTTAGTATATGTTGTGTACTCAAATATTTTTCGTATCAAATTTAGTAATAATATCACTCTAAGCCAGCTCGAGCCGATTCAATTTTAGGATAGGCCCATATTGAAATTGATACCTCTATATTGAGGTGAGTCTATTTGTAGGTCCCAAGGAAAGTTTCTTGAGCAATTTTGTAAGGACTGAGGACATCAACTCTCATACTTAGGTTTAGGCATTATATTCTTTAAGACCAGGTTGCGAGTTATAGTTTTAAGTAACTTGTTGCTAATAAGTTACAAGGTCAAATCTTTCTTCCAAGAAGTCAAGATTTGTCACTTAGAGCTCATGATTTGTCTCTCTGTATGTTTCTATTCGTGAGAATGCACTTCTATGTGGACTGTTAACATTGCCTTGCTCCATATGCCATGGAGAAAGATGTCTCATTGGTCGCAGTTCGGGTGGTTGTTCTAAAAATCCATAGTATTTTTTAAAGCTCATAAACTCATGCTCCCTTGAGACATTTAAGCTTTGCCTTAAGGTTCTACTCGAGTACATTGTGGTTGGCTTCAACCTTTCTATCGCTCTGAGAGTGGACAATTGCTAACAAGCTTTTAGTGATTACGTACTACTTGTATAATCTCTTCATATTTTTCTCTCTCTCGAACTGTGTCCCACTATCTAAATCTTGTTTCTTGGGACTCCGAATTGAAATGTGATGGACTTGGGAAGTTAATGCAATGATTTTGTCTAAGCAGATGGATGTATGTAGCTTGGCTTTGACCCATTTGGTAAAGAAATTGATAGTGACCACCGTATACTTCACTCATCCTCGCTCTATTAGCAGTGACCTGATAAGGTTGTTTCCCTAGAGAACAAAAGGGCAAGGTGAGCTCATCTCTTTTTGAAAGTCCAAGAAGCCCGACACTTATCATTTTCAAACGTACTCATCACATCTTTTCTCATTGCTGGCTAGTAGTATCCTTGAAGTATAGCTTTTCTTGTTAAACTCTTTCATGGATCTCTTTAATGATGAAGTGCAGCTCCTCAACATTTACACAACAACATAACGCTACCAAAAAGCCCCCTTCTATAATGTTTGTTACCTTATAGGAATTAAGTACCCTATTCCTAGAGCTTAAGGAATTTGGTTCGACGTCGTCCTTATGAGGAAGTTGGTTCATATCAAAGTTAGTTAGCTCTAAGTGACCTTGGTCCTTTAGTCAAGCAAGTGAAATTTATACACAATACTTAAAGAGTGACAAAATCATGCTTACCTGTACTTATTAGAAGCTAGAAAAAGGTCATTCACCCTACACAGTTCCTTTATCATCTTATTTGTTATCTGCACTTACTAGATGTTAGTCTTCTAAATCATGATCTTTCAATCTAAGTCTCAAATACTACAAGATGAACATGTGGGCATTTTAAATAAATTTCTCAATACTCACTTTGTGGTCATACAGGAAGACACTTTTTTTATTCTCTCTAGTTTATGGAAACTTTGTAGAAAATTAAGTGTATAGTTTTCTCTTTATAAAGGCAACCAATTAATCTAACTAATTAATTAACAATAATATATAAAAGAAACCCACTTAGCTACCCATAAAATTGGGCCCATACGTCAATAGTAGAAGGCATATGCTATTGTAGTTATATTCAAGAAAATTTATATGACATTCAAATCATGTTCAGTCTAGTCTTATATAATCATATTATATAAAGTACATCCATTGTGATATTAGCACATTATAAGTTTGCCCCTTTGATGAGAGAAGGAGTTTTAAAAAAAAAACTCACACGACGGTCGCACCTTATTTTTACTCTTGGCCAGAGTTTCTGCCCAATGTTATCACGGTCTATCGACTTATGGGACAAGTAATATGCTAAGGGGCCCAACTAAGAATAATTTATAAGGAAAATACATGGAATCAAATGTTTAAGAAAGAAAAAGGGTACAATGGGAACTTTAAGAGTTTTAAAGCATTCATAAGCATGCATAGTTTTTACTTACTGAGTTTTAGCTTATTTTAGTCTTGTGATGCAGATGAGGAGACACATTTTGGGTGTTGACTAGCTAGTTGTCTGGCTCGCCTTTTATCGTCGTGATCATACAAATGTAGATGAGCTTGACCCGTAGGCGGCCATTTTTGTTTTGAGATATTTTGGTGTAATGTAAATATTACTACTGATGGCAAAATCGACTGGTGAAAACCTCTTTTGATTGTACATTTTGTAAAGACACTTTTAACAAAGAAGTGCCATGTAGTTACTTTTGTCCTAAAGTTCTAGAAAGTTCAAAAAAAATTGCCCACCTTTTTATCAAACAAAAGATAATGTTTAAGAAAGAATAATACTTCATAATTTGACTGTATATGACAATATGGTTAAACTAGAAGGTGTTACAGTGTTCCATGTATCTATGCTTAAGAAATACATCTCAGACTTGTCACATGTATTGAGGTATGAACCTATTAAAGTTCACAAGGACTTGACATACGAGGAGAAATCGGTGAAAATTTTGGCTCGTGAAGAAAAGACTCTTAGAAACAAGACCATACCTTTAGTTAAGGTATTGTGGTGAAACCATAAGATGGAAAAGGGTACTTGGGAACGACAAGAAGAGATGAAGGAAAAGTATCCAGAATTATTCTAATTTTCGAGGACGAAAATTTTATAGGTAGGGGAAATTGTCACCCCCTAGGAATCCTTAGACTTGCAATATTAGTAGAATTATTATAAACTTAGTGTCGAATTTTAATAAGTTTGCATTCGCAAATACTTGAAATTATGTGTGTAGTATGATTTTAATGTTAAATTTTATTACGTGAGAAAACCATAGTTAATCTTTGTTTTAACTTAGAAATTCTAAGTAAGTTTTCCTTAAAAATAAATTGATTTTACAATAATTATATTATATACATCAATAGAACCTAATTAAAAATGTGACAAGTTTATGTCACATTAAAATTGTTATATTTTATAACCTAAAGTTAATTGTTGTACCAAAATAGTACCATGCCATAATTTGAATGGCTGACATTTAAGTATACAAAGAATTAAGTAGACAAATCAATCTAAGGGTAGAAAATAAGTTATAGAAAAAGATGAAGAGTAGTAAAGTTTTATCTTAGGAAGGTAATAACTTTAAATGAGTGGAATAAAAAAGAAAAGGGATAAAGTTTATGGGTAATTCAAAAGGTAGGAAAAAAAAATCATAATAGTAATGTTCTTTGGAAATTAGTGGCTATAATTCAAAGTAGAAGATAAAGACAAAACTAATTAGCAACTTTTGTCTCCAAAATAATTCAAAAGGTATAAAAAAGATTAATATAGTAGAGACTTTCTTTATGAGTTAGTGGTATTGGATTCCAAATAATTGAAAAAGAAGAATATTAGAGACAAAAATAGTGGATGAGTAAAAAAAAAAGAATAAAATAAAGTAAAGGATAAGATAATGCAGTAGGAAAATAAGATATATTGACAAATTAATAATAAAGATGCCTTGATTATTTAATGGAATGTGAAAGTATGTATTATTGAATACCTTCTGTGGATGGCCTATAAATAGATCATTAATTCGGCAATTCCAATTACTTAGCCAAAACTCTCTTCATATTTCCAATTATCCTTTCTCAAAAAAAAAAAAAAAACTCTTTACTCATTTTCTTCGAAATCTACAAGAGATATAATATTTTACCCATCCACTCTAGAAATTTAGAATTATAATCAAGAGAAAAGAGCACTTAATTTTGTGATGGAGACGTAAGAAAGAAGATCGAAACTTGGAAGGTATTTATTCCCTCACCATACTTGTTATGTGTTTAAATAGATTATATAAAAGAATAAATAGGTAATAACATATTTGACCTACTTTAGATGTTATATAATTTATATTACATTTAGACTTATTTTGTTGATTTCTTAAGCCTCTAAATATGAATACTTCATAATAATAAATGCTAAATAATAATAATAATAGTAAAATCAAAATGACTAAATACAAAAAAGTGGAAGATTTTTAATTGTAAGTCCCTAAAATAAAATAAATATGAAAATGAACCAAACTTAATGATTTAGACTTAGATCCTCAAGAACAGATTTTTACCCATTAGAAATGCTTTCCAAAAATTAAAAATGTTTGCTCAAAAGTTGGAAGGACTAAAATGCAAAAAATTTGATTATTTGGGTCAAAAGTATAATTTTGACAAAATATGGGTCAAATATGTGAAAAAATTATTTTAGGTAATTTTAAGACTAGTTTAAAGTGTAAAAATAAATAAAAGAAGAATCTTTAACCCAAAAAAAAAAGATATAACTCAATATTTACTATTAGAGGGCATAAATATTAAAATATTAAGATTTTGGGCAAAAATATATATAATAAAACTTGAAATATTGGGTTGGAAATTCGGTATAAGAATAAATAAAAAATATTATTTTAGATCTCTAATTAGGATAAGAAAAGATTTACTTAAATTTAAGACATGAAATCAATTATAGGAAATAAGTAATGTATGTCTCTAATTGTATTTTGCCTATGTTTAGTGATAGGCCTAAAAAGCGCGATCAATACCAAATAATATTTAGTCCAAGTATGATTTTAGATTTTAAATTTGTATAGCCCTTAGTGTGGTTGACCCAATTATCATATTATGACCCTTAATTAAGAATAAAAAAATTAATCAAGAATAATTCAAAGTATTTGATGAAAATAAATATAATTAAGGAAACTTAATTGATTTAGGATGATATTAATCAAATCAACAACCAAATTATTGATAGATTAAAAGATCACTATGATCAAGATTAAGGAGAATCAAATCTCATGCATCGAAGTGAAAGTATAAATTAGTCAATGAATATAGCGTGACATTGTTTCTCAAATGTGAAGTTTGATGTTGGATCAGGACTAAGTCTTAAATGTTTTAAGCCCATTAAGTAATTAGAAGTTAAAAAAAACAAACAATATAAGGCTAGTTTAAATTTTCTCTAACAAATAGAATATATATATGTCAGGACAAACTTCGATCTAGACATATGTAATAAACGACTAGAACTAGGACAATTGTATTACGAGATAAGTACAATTTCAGTTGGGTCGCTCCCCTGATTCTCCATTCGGTAGTACACACTCGATACGTACACCAAGGCCATAAGAAAGATAAAAGACTTTACAATCAAATATGAGATAAAATCATGATATAATAAAGCGTAAAATAATGATTTCATAAAACAGCATAACTGTACTTTCACAAAAAAAAAAGAGAATTATTTGTTCATAAGTAAAATGTTTTATGAGAATTTCATTGTACTTACTGAGCGAAAGCTCACATTTTATAAGTATCCAAGCTATAGGTACCAAAGGAAAGAAACCTTTGATCTGATTGATGGGTTAGCTGGAATTGAGGCAGGGATGATGCGAGGCACGGGCAATGGAATACCTGTGATATCCTGAAATTACGTATGACACCTAAATCCTCACCTAGTTAAAAGAGCCAATAAGAAATTAATTGCATATTATTTTATATTGTGCCCCATGTGAATACGATTTTTAGTACCTATCTTATCAATTTATTTTAATTATTAATCTTTGCTTATTAAATAATTTCCTAGTGAAATGCTTCGGAAATGCTCTTTGGTACAAGTATAACGTGTTTTTAGTTGATCGGGTATAATTATAGGCATGATTCTAGTTGTTGATACCCTTATTTCTGAATTAATTTTTATATGCATTAGAACATAAAATAAAGTGTATTGAGTGCATTTCTAGAACCTTGCAAATCATGTAACTTATCAAACTTTGGTCTGATGCTTATCTGTATTATTATTATTATTATTAATTCATTTTTATGATTTATTATATTATTTTCTTTATAACGAAAAGTAAATGAGTTGGAATTGTGTAGAAATCGACTTGGTGATGTCGGCAAGACCTTGGAGCATTAACCGTACTATTTATTAAGGTCTTGTACACTCATGAACGAAACAAAAAGAATTGCTCTCTTTCCATGTTTATTCTCTCAGCTTCATCTTTTCAACCTTATATAAAAGTCATCTATATACTTATTGTTAGTCAAGAATAAGTACGATAAAGGACATACCATCTTGCACTTTTCCTTTAATCTTGAAGGTAATTCCTATACTGCATATTGTAGTAGTTATTAATTAGAATACTTATAAACACTTTAGTGCTTATTTATTAAGTGGTTTAGGATTTACGTTTTTTTTTACAGCCATATGTATTTATATATATATTGTCTTTATTCTCGCCATAGGTATAAGGTATACATAAAATTTCTTTTGTGATTGAGATTTCTTAATTAGTTGCTTTGCTCAGTGGCTGTTTAGTCATAAAGAAATCAGTTTTAAATCCAATCTAATGATAAAAAAAAAAAGAAGATATCTTTGATCATGCTAATTGGACCGTTTCTATTTTACTAGTTTCCAAGTACACTATTATTGCACATTCATTGATTGTTAGCGATAAATTTGAGGTTTATTATTTAAAAATAAATGTTTAATAAAATGAGGTTTGGGTTTCCTTTGTCTTCTTTGTATTGTACTATGTTGTAAGCATGGGATATTCTTTGTTTAATATTTTCGGATTCATAAATTTGATTAGAGCAATGTGTTGATGTCCTTAAGCTAGAAGAAATGATGTCTAACTAAATAATAATAATAATAATAATAAAATAATATAACAAAATAAAAAAAAATAAAATATATCTTTTAGTCCAAGTTTGAAATGTAAAATTATCTATCATTATGTGCATAACGATTATAGAAATCTATTCTCTAAATAATAATAATAATAATAGGAGTACGTCAACTGTACCAAGAGCGAAAAGCATTTCACATAAAAAGAAAACCCAAAGAAGCTCAAGATCAAGATAAGTAACGTCACACCTGCAATGTAAGAAATTCCTTATTTTTGTGAATTTGTGGAATTTGTGAATATAGAATCTGTGGATATGTGTACATACGTATTTGTCACTCAGTTTTGCATGGGTCATGAACACGTGGTGTATTTATATTGCTTGACGAGTATTGGTGAATAGGGTGTGGCGGGCCAGCGCCC
>JXTB01000191.1:584290-607472 GCA_002914805.1 Parasponia andersonii | reverse complement strand
TAAGGGTTCCTAGGACCATTATTCATCAAATAATAGCTTAGGTTTAAGAGCTGAAATAAAGGAAATTCACTACAAATTAAAAATCCAACATAAACTTCACCTTAACTAGTTTGAGTTTTTTGCTAGTGTTCTTGCCTTCTATCTCCACCAACTGATTTCCAAGGTTTACAAATAGATTTTTGGGCTTAATAAAACCTGAATAAACCTTTGTTTAAGTGGAAACAAGTAGATAATTGAAATTAAAGGACAAGACCTTAATAGAATTATCTTGACTAGTTTTGGTTATCTTGCTTTCTAAGGCTCCAATTTGAGTTCTACCACTTGGAAACTCTTGGAAATGTCTGAGAGAAGTTAAGAGAAGTCAGAAAAAGCATTGGAGAGTTTCAAGTCATGGCTGGAGAGAAAGGGAATGCAAATGACCAGATTTGGTCTAAAAGTGATACTTAATGACTAAGAAATGACATAACTTAAATTCTAAGGGGTATTTTGGGTATTTTGCACATCACATTCCATGTGTCCAGCTCTAGAACATCCTTAGCATAGTCACCATATTGCTGGTCACTCCTATACACCCAAGTGTAGCCAAAGTTGGTGAATCCTACCTTAGAAAGTGAAAACTAGTCATACTTTGACTTATGATCCTATATGGCCAATCTTATTGTAATTTGGTGGAACTTAGCTCCTTAACCAATCATTAAACATTTAAAGAAAGTCAATTAGACTCCAATTAACAATGCAAACATAGTATTAGCACTCAATTATAAGAATGCACAAAAACGACATTATGCGATTAAGCCTAATATAAGCTAGCTTAGTGCAACTAAATACGAATTAGTATCCTGAATGTCACCTCGTGCTTACCTGGAGCCGATAAATAAAATACTATAAATAAGTCTTAGACATTGAATCAAGCCTATTTGATGTGTTAAATACACAATGAATTTGGCTCCGAAGTGCGTGAAAATTGCATTTTACCGAAAAATTATTATTTGACCAAGTTATCAACAAGTAGGATCTTAATACTTGTGAACATAGTATTAGTTTCATAATTATATTTTTTTGTTCTTTTAGCACACCGAGCTCTCTCTCTCTGAGGGTATTGAACCTTTACACTGCATCGGGACACTTCGACAATCATTAGTGTAACAACATGTATGTAAAAACACATAACATAAGGAATTAGCATATTTTTATGAAACTAGTATTAATGACTTCTAGAAGTCTAATATACAATTAGAACATATTTATTATTGGCTCTCTTAATTATGTGAGGAGCTGGATATCACACACTATTTGGTTCAACTATTTCAATGAGTGAGAATATTGTAGAAAGGATTATAATTAAAATGAGAGATATTAGAATTGATCATTCAAAATTGCTTTTTTTTTACTTCATTCTCATTCCAAGATATAAAAGAAATTCATTTAAATAGTTGATGTGACTAATAAACTATTTCAATAAAAAAAACTGAATTATTGAAATTTCAAGAGATCACTTAAATAAAAAACTAGAATTGTTGAAACAAATATCTAATCCAATGAGTTTTCTATTTGAATGTAATAAAAGTAGGGCTAGTAATTTAAACACAATCTACCAACACGATTTGAAACTCGCATATTTAGTTGACATATTTGACACAAAATTAACTTGAATTGACATAATTAATTAATATTTTTTTCAAAATATATTATAAAATATTAAGTAATGACTCTATAGAAAAATAAATTAACAAATTTTTTGTGATTTAAATAAAAACTAATAAACTAATGAATTAATTTATCTTAATAAAGTAAAACTAGAATGAGAAAAATTAAGTAAATAAATAATTATAATGTTTAAAAGTATCGTCAATCTGACTAATGTTTTCATTAAACAAATAATTTATGAATAATAAAAAATCCGTATGATATTAAATATCGACTTAAAATGACACGTATTGTAAGTAATAAATAAAATTGGAAAAATAAACGAGACCTAAATTAATAGACCACTATTGATTCGTTCATCTGTAGGTGACATCATGTGGTGACATTGACCATGACGTGTGATTTAGTTAAACGAACCATGGTTAGATATGTTAACACAATCACACTCAATCTGCTTCTAATATTAACTAATTATTAAATAAATAAAGAATTTATTAGTAAATTAGTATTTATTCTATCTTTTCGAAACTCTTACAGTAAGACAGAAAATACCCCCACCAATCGGATTAGCCATTATTTATTTATCTATTTATTTGCATGGAACGAAATCTCCACTGAATTGAATAAGAAAACGTGATCAATACCGATTAATGCAACCGTAAGCGACATAAGGGGAGCCGGATCCTCTATTTGGAGCAAATAAGAAGGCGACACCTCGTTAAATTCTGGTGACTTTTCTAACCTCTCCTTATGTCTTTTTAACAAAAGAGTTAAAAATGAAGGTCTGTTAACAGTGCTTAAGGAAAAAAAAATATAAAAATAAAAAGATGTCACTTCATTGCATGTGGAGTAGCTTTATATTTTTTGCTTTGTCAGTACAGTGGTACTGCTTCAAACCCCAAAGACCATGGCAAACCCTCACCCACCAATAAAAGAAAATAATGATAAAAAATACCTAATTTTCACACTTTTTTTCCTTTCCCTTGCACCTCCAAGTTTTGAAGGTATTGTATGATTTTTTGACCAACGCAAAATTTTTTGATCAACACAAATAATTGATCTGCCTAATTTTTAAAAAAGTCAGCTAGTTCATTGAAAAAAAAAATATTTACTCATTATTGTGAAATCACTTAATCTTAATATTATATTATATTTTATTATGTAGTCCCATATTCACAAAATTGGGAAACCTAAAGCTATACTTATTTATATAAAGGGGATTAAGTCTCATAATTGTTTATCTTACAATCACTTCTTTATACAATCACTCTTTATAATTCTCTATCTGCTCTCGCCTGGAGACTTGAAAAATTCTTGTAACTATTTAGAAAATAGTGAGGAATAATAGATGTAGACTCATCTATTTTAGGGCTGAAGAAACTCTTTACTTTGCTTCTTTTTTTTTTAATTCATTTCACATATAAGCTGCATCTCGCAAATCTCAAAATTTATTATCGACAAAACCTCTATAAACAATAAGTATTATATTATTCCAACAAAAGTTCAATCTAATTCCTTCAATAATGGTGAATACAAGAAATAACACTAGAAATAATGTTGCAGCTAGTCAAAATCAGCTTCAAAACACAGCTACACAGGTCGATCCTATCTAAAAAAAACCTATTGAGACCGCACCAGATGAGAATATACTTCAGTGGTAAGGTCAAATGAAGGATGTACTTGTAAACTTTTAGCAAGTCACCAACCAGATTAATGATTTTTTGAGGCGACTTGTTAAAGGACAAATGATGACCCTGCCACAACACGAGTGCCCTAGATATCGACCTCCTTGACAGCTGGAAAGGGGAATTCATATCCAAGAAGTAAGAGAACGCAATGAAACCAGAGCCTAGAAGGAGCGACATACAAATTACACCTCGAAGGGGAAACGCAAGGTTACTGATTTGTCACAAGAGTCAGGTATAGAAAGTTCAAATACGGCCCTAGAACATGGGCAACCCTCTCGAAGAACTCCATGAAACCTCTACCAGCTGAACAACAAGCATGATCGTCACTCGAGAAGTGCCTTTGAAAGAATCAATAGAGAGCCAAGAAGGAAGTCTGTTTATCTGAGGCAATATCTAGAGTAGCGGTGATAGGGGAACAATCATAAGCGATCCAAAATCACATTCTGATGATTGAACTCAATCGCAATGTACTGTCACTGTTGAAGCTTCTTAAAGATCACAAGAGACATAGTTAAATCATCCCAACTCACATCGTGACAATAACAACGACATACCACCCTTAGCACCAACAAGAGGTAATAATGCTCAACTTCTTCTTAACATCGATGTTCACAATCTTATGATTGCATTAGGTGAACTTACTGGGTAGGATGATAAGCTCACTTTTAGATACTGACAATCGTCGTTCAACAAAGGTGTTTGAACTCCGCTCTTCTCGTTGGATTCAAGTTCCCAACAATGAACGACTTCGATGGAAAGACTGATCCTCAAGATTATAAAGATCACTTCAATGACTTAATGGAGCTTCACCAGGTTAATGATAGCACGCTGCATGTGCTTCATTATGACTCTTACTAGTGCTACAAAGAAGTGGTTCAAAGGATATAGGTTAATTTAATCTCATCATGGCAGGAATTTCAAACCGCATTCTTGAGACAATTTTAGGTTGTGAAGAGTTTTATTATTCTTTTAATCAGAATGTCTTTCATTGAACAAGGACCAGAAGAGACTCTGTGATCATGTCTGAATCGCTTTACTCTACAGTTGGCACTTATCATAATAATAGCCGAGTTATGACCAGAAATAAAATTTTGGTATGAGTTATTAGAGCAAGAATATAGAATGCTTGAAGATTTCTACCGAACGGTTAGTCGTCATTCGGAAGTAGAGTTTTTTAGGAAGAATCTTTATCAGACTCAAAAAAAAAGATAAAAACATGACTAAAAATATGACAACAAGTAGAAATGACAATAATAAGAAGTCTAAAATCCGGAAAAACGAGGTAGCTTGAGCCGAAGAAACAAGAAATTCCAAGCGATTCATTGAGATTTACAACTACACCGAACTAAATGCAGCTATTGATCACATCTATGCACTCACTAATTAACAGAAGTGATTTTGGAGGCCAGAGCCAATAAAGCAAGACAGAGCGAGGTATAATCCTAACAAGTTTTACCGATATCACAATGATATTAGGCACAATACTAATTATTGCTATGCCCTAAAAAATGAGATCGAGAGGCTTACTCGAAAAAGGAGACTTCGACAATATGCTGATAGAAGATAGGATAGTGGTGATAGATAAGAAAATTAGCAATGATCTCCTGATATTCAGCATAAAGTGTGAACAATATTTGGTGGACCATATGTTAAAGGAAGTTTGAGAAGAGTATTGGATATATATGCACGAGAAGCTCAACAATAGCTATTGACTAAAGTAATACATCTCGAGCAGTACTCGGAGAAGCTTCGTAGGGCACCAAATATAGGCATAACTTTTACAATGCAAGTCTATGGCAGAAACCCTATGATGCGCTTGATATCAAGATTAATTATGGCACAACGTAATTGTAGCAGGTGTTAATCGATAATAGAAGTCTTGTTGATATTCTATACCATGTGCATAAAAGAAGGTGGGGATGAGTGACAGCAACCTGAAGCTCACAGTCTTCCACTCTATAGATACATAAGCGATAGTATAATGCCAAAAGGCATGATCAAATTAATGGTGAGTGTTAGGACTTATCCTAGACTTTTAATAATGATGACCTAGTTTTTAGTGGTGGATTGTGCATCCACTTTTAATGTTTTATTAGGTAGACCAACTTTGAGGGAACTGTGAGCTATCACTTTTATTTATCATCTCATTATGATCCTAACTCAGCAAACTATAGGTGAATCACAAAGCAACTAGTATGATAAACAATCTTGTTACAACAACTCCATGAAGCTTGGTAAACGAGAAACAATACCTTGCACAATGATGGTCCAGTATCAAACAGATGCGTCAATCGAGGACCTTGAACTATGAGAGATCAATGAATAGGACAAAACTGGAACAATCAAGGACTTGGAAGATTTGCCAATCAACCAAAAAGAGTCTTCAAATGTGTTAAAAATTGGAGTAAAACTTTAAGAACCTATATGGTGCTAATTGCATTTCTAAAAGCAAATTTAGATGTATTCGTATGGCAACACTCGAATATGATAGAAATTGATCCAAACATCATGTGTCCTCATCTCAATATCGATACGAGAAAGATGTTGGTGCGACAAACAAGAAAAGTGATGGATTGAGAACATTATATCATATTAAAAGAAGAGGGTAGAGAAGGTGCTAGAAATCAACTTTATCAGAGAATCTTTCTATCAAACTGGCTTGTAAACCTAGTTTCGGTGAAAAAGCCTAATGGGAAAAGTGGAGAACATGTATAAGCTTTATAGATCTTAACAAAGCATGCCTAATGGATAATTTCCCATTCCTAAGAATCAACTATAGATGCAACGTCAAGACACGAATTACTGAGCTTTATGGATGTATATTCAAACTATCACTAAATTCTAATGTACGAACTTGGCAAAGAATGTACCTTATTCACTATGGATCGAGGGCTATATTGTTTTGAGAAGATGTCATTTGGACTCATTAACGCATGAGTAACTTATCAGTGTCTTGTCAATAAGATGTTCGCAAAGCTAATTGGCAAGACAATGAAAGTTTACGCAGATGACATATTGGTGAAGTCGAATGATGCTATTGATCGCGTCGCATACCTAGATGAGATGTTCAAAACTCTCCAAAAGTAATAGATAAAGTTAATCCCCTAAAAGTATGTGTTTGTTATAGGATCAGGGAAGCTTCTCGGGTTCATAGTTAATCAGCAAGGAATTAAAGCCAACCTGTATAAGATTCAAGCCAAAAGATATGCAAAGTTTAGCGGGCAAATAGCAGCACAGAGCTAATTTGTGTCAAGATCAACTAACAAATCTCAGCTATTCTACGAAGTGCTGAAGGGTTCGAAAAGATTTGAGTCGACCAGCAAGTATGAGCAGGCATTCCAAGAGTTGAAGAAGTACTTGGGTTCCCCTCCACTCTTTCAAAACCAAAGCCTAGAGAGAAAAGTTGTTCCTATATCTCACAACTTCAAAATATATGACAAATGCAACATTGATCCATGAAGAAGAAAGTATACAGTGACCAGTATATTATGTGAGCAAAAGATTAATAGATGCATAAACTAGATATCCCAAAATGGAGGAGTTGGTGTTCAAACTTGTCACCATATCTCGAAAGCATCATCCTTATTTTCATGCATATTCCATCGAAACTTTCACAAACGTTCCTTTGAAGTAGGTCCTTCAAATGCCCGAAGCTTCAGGTTGATTACTTAAGTGGGTTATTGAGTTGAGCCAATTTGACATCAATTTTCGATCATGCACTGTAATCAAAGGTTAAGCTCTCGTAGATTCATCACAGAGTTTATTTATGATGTTAATCTTCCTATAGAAATGATCAAAAAACCTACTTTGGAGTCATCAAAATTGTGGAAGCTTTATGTGAATAGATCATCAAATAAAAATAGAGCTGGTACTAGCTTGATATTAATTAGTCTAAAAGAGCATAATATTCATCATATACTTCGCTTTGGATTTTCAGCATCAAATAATGAAGCAGAATACGAGCCACTGATTACTAGACTTAAGCTCGTATAAGAGATGAAGGTAGAGATGATCGATATATTTAGTGACTCCCAATTAGTTGTTTACCAGGTAATTAGTGATTATCAAGTAAGAGGAGAGAAGATGTTGGCCTATCTATAAGAAGTACAATAGCTCTTCTTCAAGTTCTTCACTTAGTTTCTCAGATCTTCAAGATCTCAACTGAGTCATTCAGCTCTTCATATTCTATTTGTTATCTTTGACCTTGATGAGATCTTCATTTGGTTTCAAAGACCTCAATAAGGTCTCTACTCAGTCATTGAGCTCTCTATATTCGAGCTCCATTATATCTTAGCTATCCAAATACAAGCTCTCTATACTATATGAATTTTCATCGCTATTATTAGTAATTTTTCTCAAGTCTCTTCATCTCAGAATGAATATTATGCTACTACTAGTTTGTGAGGCATCTTCATATGCTTCGATTACTCTATCAATAAAATTCGATGATATGATCTATCTTCATTCTTATGTGTTGTCTACTTACAGTTTGATGGTAGTTATTATAATACTATAAAACTCTGAGGGTAGTAGGATTAGACTAAAAATCTCCTATCTATTTTCTAAGGGTCTAACATAATGACCATTTAGAGAAATTGAATTTTCAAACTCAATTTTAAAAATTCAAAGTCTTTAGGGTTTTCCTCCTCATTTCATGCCTCAATATATCATACAACATGATCCCTCTACGAATTTCGAAGTAACTGAACATAATGTTCATAGTTCAATATATTACGATGCTAAAGTCTCACTTGACATGGAACTTTGGAAAACTAAATATTGAGTTTGCATCACTTACATTCGTTATTTTTTAGATATGGCCTAACCTATGGCACTTAAACTCTTTATTAAGTTGAGAGAATTCGAATCATAAGAATGTAAAGATCGATGTAATTTGTTTTTAAGTTATCGACATGACATTGAATTCTGAATCTTTAGAATAACTTAGCAATTCCTACAGATTTATATCTTACGGAAGATTTTTAAACATGGAACTGTAAGTTCATATGCGAGGTGGCCTAACAATTCCTATGATTCATATCCAATAGAATAACGAGCTAAGGATCTCTCCTATGGATAAAATAGAACAATTCTTATTCTGTGAAGTAAATCATCTTAAGAAAATGTGAGCTCCGCTAAAAAGTACGCGACCTAAGGGTCAGGTATTTTTTACATCTTTGTTTACTTTAAATATTTTTATGATTTTCTAACATTTTGTAGGAAAATTCAAAATATGGCATACTTTAAAACTACTAAGAAGTATAAAAAGAGTTCTTATTATTCACTAATTCAACTTTTGTGAGTTGCTCTTTAACAATGTAAGTGTCATCAATCATATCTTTAGGGTAGTACACCTTATTTTATTTCTTTGCGAATTTATTGACCTCCTTTAGGATTTCATTAAAAAAATCATTATGTCTAGATCAAGGCTTTCAGAATACGAAGCATACTTTTACAATGTAAGTATTGTCTCAAATTTATGGTTGAGAAAAAATCTTCTTTATAATATTGCACAGCCTCTTCAATGTTCTACTGGTAAACAGTCACATCAACAATGACATAGTTCTTAAGCATTTTCTACTTCTTTATAAGTTTCCATGGAAGATCAATAAGATTACTTTTCAGTCATATATTTTATTTTTATTCTTGCGATTGGAGAAGTGACATTTTTCAGCTTACTAAGAGTTCGATTCTTATTAAATTTACAAAAGGTTAACTCATCTATCTATAAGAAAAAAATATCAACAAGACTATGATCATGCTACTTGATCACTGCATGAGACAAATCAACACAATCATCGACATTAATGAAGAAAAATTGAGAGAATTTACAACAAGTTCAACTGAAGACTTAAGTGGGAACTATTAATCACAATATTATGTATATTTACAAAGATGCTCGTTTTTTATTTGGATTTCAATTTTCATCAGTGCCCGGTTTTATATCTATATTTTATCAATCAAAGTTACATGGAAAAATTAGTATACATTTCAAATACTATAAGGATAAATTTACACTGTCAATATAAACGGCCATAGGCAATACTTTACACATTAAGTTTATTCTTCAAAAAGGGCATTTGTGAAATTAAAAAAAAAAGAGTATTTATGAAATATAAAGCACAAAATAGGGTACTGGCTGTAAATTTGATAATTTGATTTGCAAGTCCAATGTCCGAAATCTGTTACTTTTTTTTTTTTTTCCCGGAAAGACAAAATCTGTTACTACAAATGCCTAATTTGAGGAAAATGGAGCACCAAGTGGTTTTTAGCATTTTCATTTTGATTTTTTTCTAGTTGGTTTTCCATGATTACAAAATTTCAATACAGCTTAAACAAAGATGGACAAATAGATCGGTTAACTGTGTCTAAGATATATATTTTTAAGGGTTCATGGTTTGCATGTTAGGTCCTATATTAGTTCGCTAAATAAAGTTCCCGTTGTGGAAGTAGGTTGTATGTTAACCAAATCAAATAAAATTCTTCTTGCATTTTTCTGTGTCGATTGAATTTTTTACTTTCTGTCATCTGTTCATGAAACAGATTATGTTCTTGGTAAAATTCGTGATTCTTAATATAAATTATTGAGGATTATAGAATATGACATACTACTTTGCTATTTTTTGTTATTTTGTCTACGCTCAAAATATACTAGCGGCTATCACGGTATAGATTAAGGTATCGATCCCACAGTAAAGTAAATCATCAATAAAAGGATAACAAAAAATAAAAGAAAAATTAAAAATAAAAATAATTGAGCAAGAAATTAAAATAATAATTAAAAAAAATAATAAGTGAAAATACCACTTTGAGAAAAACAAGGATTCAAGATTCACTTAATTGTTTGTCTAATTGTTACCAACTTTAATTTCTATTTATTACTTAATTATATATTTCACATCCCAAACACATAACCGGAATATATAACACTTAAGAATAAATATTGATCTACAATATTCAATATGAAAAATATTGGTAAATTGACCTATCACTTGGGAAAATCATGCATGCATACAAATATGGAAAATACATGATCATATCATGAACGTATCGGAAAAATAGCAGATTTAGGTTTTAAAATTTTTACGTGAAAACAGTTTTCATAACCATATAACACACATGCATCATATACAAGATCATATACAACATAAATCAAATCTAGATAAAAAACCCTAGAGATGAGATTAGGGTTTACCTCGTGTAGCGTATTCCTCCTTGATCTCCTTATTGATGGTGATCAAACCTCTAACCCTAGATCTTCTTGTCTATGCTCTTGCTGTTGGTTGATGAAGTGAGTAAGCACCAAGTCGAAACCTTCGTTGGAGAAAGATCAAGAACGCCTTCTTGATCCTATCGAACACCGGGACGTGAGATGAGACTGTGAGATAGTAGGAAAATTTTTCTCTCTCACTTGGCCTAGGTTGGCCGAAATCTCTCTCTCTCTTAGTCTATGCGTGTGACTCTCTCAGAGTTACTGTGTAGTTTTTTCTCTCATATATATTATATATATGGGACCCAAAACTGCTAACCCTAGTCCAATTAGGATTGGGCTTGTTCTCCAATTCGGGCTTTGGTTGTATTTTTATAAATACATCTAACTCATGAAACTTATTTATAAAAATATCAACTTCTGTGTAGAATCATTACTTTACACAGTTTCGTAAAACTAATTTCACAAATACCACCAACCAATTAATGAGCTTAATTGAGCTAGACAAGGGACCTAATGGATCCAAATAATCTAAGCTCCAATAATATAATAAATACATAATAATTCTTATTATAGTATTTATATAAATATTATCAGTAAAGGGGACACTCCACTAAAGGCCCAATACTGCACTCTTAGATTAAATGTCATGCCTTTTATAGAGATTTAAAAAACTAATCTTGATTAACTGATTCATCTAGCATATTCTATACTACATATATAATCCCTATACAATGCCGTAGTTAGATAGGTGAAATTACCGTAATACCCCTCCAACACCTATTTATCTTTAAGTTACCATCTTTCTATCAAGGAATAATGTTATCGATAATTTTGTTCTCAATGGCCATTTAGACAAAATTATCAACCAATTCACAAAATGAATACTAAGATCTTAGATTTAATTATTCCATGAATCTTGAAAGAACTTAAAGTGGCATTAATGTATAGTGTCCTTAAATATTTGGTGTTCCCATCAATTTATAAGCCATAACCTCCAATATGCCAGAGTTCACCTCTAATTTTATAGAGGTTAGTCTTTTAACAAATCAAAAGGCTATAACCCATGAAAACAAGTCCAGTCAAACATCAAGAATTAAGATTTCTATGCTAAGAGCTAGTTTTTGATAATATAAGAATTGAATTACGACACTCTAATTCTTTATATTAACTGGTCGAGTTTAATACACATAACTTGTTTATGTTACTATCAGAAGTCAGATACTTCAATGATTTGAGACACATCATTCCCGTTGAGATAGAAAAACACTACAACCTATAGTAAATAAAGTATTCCATCTTTATTTATAGATTGTAAACCACTTCATTTAGACTTAGATAAAGAAACAAGTCTCCTCATAATTAACACTTAATCATGTTTGTTTCTCAATACATATTTAAAGTCATGGAATCTTTTTCAGATGAATAAATTATTCAACTAAGATAGTTTAATCTACAAATATCATAATTTCATATAAGAGATAGTTGTTTATACTCAAAAGGGTAAAATTAGAAATCTGCTTTTTACGGCAAAAATCCCAACAAGAAATTCTTCAAATTAACATCAAAAATAATTTATCTTATTAGTTATCTAAGAACAATAATATATCAAAGGACCATACAACAGTAAAAGATCAACTAATAAAATAAATATAATTATAATCTAATTTAAATCATCACATAAAGAAAGTATGACTCAGTTTATATGAGAAACTAGAAAGTAATATATTGAATCTAAAAAATATTGAAGAATTTAGCAAACCAAATGCATAAGCATTAAAACACTCTTAGGAATCAAAGCTAAAAAATAGAAAAACCACATAATTAAGATCATCTCTCCAGCCTTTCTAAAAACTAGCCTAACCTTGCACTCATCTCACACACTCTCTCTAGAAAAAGTCAAGTTCTCTCTCCCAAAATTGGTGTATTTTTTTTCTCCTCACATTCTGGCTATTTATAGCCGACATTAATGGATGCCCCAATAATCGATATTCCAATGGACCGAGAGATTACTCAACCTTAACTTTTTGGAGCTGCAGCAGTGGCTGCCTTTAGAGAAGGACGACCACCACATTACCTGGGAGAATCTACACCCGAAACATTAGGGAATTGGCTTCGTGAAATGGAACAATTTTTGTGAGCATATGGTATCCAAGAGTATGAATGGACCACTCTTGTAGTCATGCAACTACAAAATAATGCTCAAGTATAGTGGCGAACATCAAGACACATTGCAGATAATATGAGTTGGGAAACGTTTTACGGATTAATCATAGCACGCTTTTCACAAATAGAATACCATAACAATCCAATAGAGATTTAGACAACAAAGACGTAATTACAAGAACAAGCTTTTGACTTTGTGAGAAACAGATGGGAATCCCGGCCAGGCGAATTTATGGAAGAATATAACATCTGTTTTTCTGAAAAAGTTGTTCGCTTATTCCCTCTGAGATGATCTAATAGTATCCTGCTTATGACCTATTGGAATGGAGTCCCAAGTCATATCCAAAGATGCATGCGGAACCCTTTTATTGATATAAATCTTGAACACATTAGTTTAGAGGCAATTCATGCGGAAGAAGAATATCCAAGGGAAATGGAACAGAGTATGGCTAAAGGATCATCTCGTGGGAATTCCACAAGGTAATAAAAAGGGAAAATCATAGTGGAAATGTTCTTTAGAAATTAGTGGCCACAATTCAAAGTGGAAGACATAGACAAAACTAATTAGTAACTTTTGTCTCTAAAATAATTCAAAAGGTATAAAAAAGATTAATATAGTGGAGACTTTCTTTGGGAGCTAGTGATATTGGATTCGAAATAATTGAAAAAGAAGAAAAATTAGAGACAAAAGTAGTGGATGAGTAAAAAAATAAAATAAAATAAAGTAAAAGATAAGATAATAAGTAGGAAAAGAAGATATATTGAAAAATTGATAATAATGATGCTTGGATTATTTAATGGAATGTGAAAGTATGTATTATTAGATACCTTCCATGGATGGCCTATAAATAGATCATTCATTTAGCAATTCAAATCCATGCTTAACCTTTCAATTACTTAGCCAAAACTATCTTCATATTTCCAATTATTCCTTCTCAAAAAAAAGAAAAGAAACTCTTTCTACCTCACTTTCTTCTAAATCCACAAGAGCTATAATATTTTTCCCATCGAATCTAGAAATTAAGAATTATAGCCAAGAGTAGAGAGCACTTAGTTTTGTGGTGGAAATATCAGAAAGAAGAGTCAAGCTTGGAAGGTAACTATTCCCTCACCTTGTTTGTTATGTGATTATATAAAAGAATAAATAAGTAATAACATATTTGACCTACTTTAGATGTTATATAATTTATATTATATTTAGACTTATTTTATTGATTTCTTAACTCTCTAAATATGAATACTTCATAATAATAAATGCTAAATAATACTAATAATAATAGAAAAATCAAAATGACTAAACACAAAAAGTGTAAGATTTTTAAGTGTAAGACCCTAAAATAACATATGCATGAAAATAAACCAAGCTTGATGATTTAGACTTAGATCGTTAAGAACAGATTTTTATCCATTAGAAATGTTTTCCAAAAATTAAAGATGTTTGCTCAAAAGTTGGAAGGACTAAAATGCAAAAAAAAAAACATTGAGTATTTGGGTCAAAAGGGTAATTTTGACAAAATATGTATCAAATATGTGAGAAAGTTATTATAGGCACTTTTAAGACTATTTTAAAGTAAATAAAGGAAGAATCTTTAACAAAAAAAATAAGATATAACTCAATATTTACCATTACAAGGCATAAATGCTAGAAATCTTAAGACTATGGGCAAAAATGTAAATTATAAAAACTTGAAATATTGGGTCAGAAATTTGGCAGAAAAAAAAATTTTAGATATCTAATTAGGATAAGAAAAGATTTACTTAAATTTAAGACATGAAATCAATTATAGGAAATAACTAATGTATACCTCTAATTGTATTTTGCCTAAGTTTAGTGATAGACCTAAAAAGTGCGATCAATAACCAAATTTTTGATAGATTAAAAATATCACGATAATCAAGGTTAAGGAAAATCAAATCTTATCCATCTAAGTGAAAGTATAAATTAGTTAATGAATATAACATGACATTGTTTCTCAAAGGTAATGTTTTATGCTGGATCAAGACTAAGTCTTAAATGTTTTATGCTTTAGAAGTTAAAAAAAAAATAGTGTAAGGCAACTTTAAATTTCTCTAACAAATAGAGTATGTATACGTCAAGACAAACTTCAATCTAGATGTACATAATTAACGAGTGGAACTAGAACAATCATATTACGAGGTAAGTACAATTTCACCTATGGCATGGATAGTTGAAAATGTTTCATACTTACAGTATGATATATTTGAATTACATTCATATGTTAACTTGCCTTTATATTATTATTGTGTGGCCTATATATAATATATGTTTATAAAGATACTTTTCCTATGCTATAAAAACATGATGTATGCTTACTTAACAATATTATCATGAAAATACTTCAACATACTTTAACAAAATAAATACTATGATACTTGAATATAAGTTTGGGTTCATATTAAGAAAAGACTAAATAATATAAAAAATTTAAAGGTATCGTACTAACCTCCACTAGGTGAGGAAATCTGAGGGAAAATAAGACCGACCTCTCCTAAGCGAGGATTCCCGAAGAAAAGTATATTAAGAGTATAACCGTGGGTGTTTTCAGATGCATCGCTCCCCTGGTTCTCCATTCAATAGTGCACACTCGATTTAATAGAAGTTAAACAAATGTTTTTAAAAGAGAACATATTTTGATTTAAATAAATGCAAAACACAAAGAGTTCTGTCAAAAAGACCTAAATTGTCTAAGGAGAGCACGAGACTTAAGTGGCCCATATGTGACCCTCCTCCTCACCTAAGAGCCCTTTATGGTTGCACATTATTTAAATCACCTTAACAAAAAGTTTATAATCAAATTTAAATAAAGGGTACTTAATCATTGAGAAGTATTTACTTGTTTCAAAATTTAAATAAATTATTAGTTATGAATATAAATATCTTACAAAGAAATAAAAATATAAAAGAAAAAAAAATTTCAAGAAATTTTAGCATCAAAAATATTTTTTTTTTAAAAAATAAGCTAAGAAAGTAAGTAGTTAGCGGTCCAAAAAGTCTAAGTTGTTACATACATAATACCGTACAAATATTTAATAGGTGAAGTAGTATATTGTTATTAGTGGTATTTGCTATTTTCTTTTCGAAGATATTTTCTTCTTTCAATTGGTCAGTGGTAGAATGTTTTTCTTTTTGGAACAAAAAGGGCACAAAATTAGGGTTTGATTGGTTTGAACTAATAGTTGACTATAGGAGCTGATGTTGCGACGTTTCTTTGGGTGGAGGAACCGGTTACACCAAGACTAAGAAGTGTCCAATTAGACACGGCTTGTGGGCTGTTGTAGTGTGGGCCCCAGTTGTTCCCTAGCTTCTCACTCGCCTGACCCTTCACTTGTGAAACATGTGCCCACCAGATGACTTGGAGCTCAATCGGACGACTGAGAACGCGAGTTCTTCTTCATTTTCTCACTCGCGAGTCTGGGCTTTAGTTTTCTGATTTTCTCTTTTTTCTTTTATTTAAATCTACAAATTAAATTCTTAAAAATAAAATACCCTAAATTACATTTAAAACTATACTAAAAATACTGAAAAATACATAAAGTTAATAAGAAAATAGCATAAATAACTCTATTTTCATAGAACTATCATCTATTCTAATGCATGTTAAGACGTTGATTCTGCTAGCTTAGTATTTAAATTATGTATGTAGTCTATAAGTTCATTTTAATTACAAAGTGATACATAATACCGTACACATATTTACTGGGTGAAGTAGTATATTTTTATTAGTGTTACTTGCTATTATCTTTCCCAAGATATTTTCTTCTTTCAATTGGTCAGTGGTAGAATGTTTTTCTTTTTGGAACAAAAAGGGCATATTGTGACGTCCCTAGCCTTAAACAAGACAATCATGCGATACTTAGTATAGTCTGTTGTACTAATTCAACCTACCAACATTCAAAAAAAGGACTTAGAGTAAACTTTGAGACAAAGTGGTAAATGATAAGAGAGTTTGAGTGAATGAAAGTTTTGTACTACTCTTAAAATAGTTACAACTCTCACAAATGAGACTTGTGTACAAATAAATCCAATGGGTCCTTTATATAGGCCAAGTTTATACCAACAAATACTTATAATTGTACCAAGTTGCAGGATCTTATAAATAGTCTAGAGTCTTCCTAAATAAAATAACAATATGTACAAAGATATTTATATGGAGGAATCTAGAACAAATATGGCCTAAATCCTTCTAGGAGGTTCACCCACCATCTTACCTCTTCTAAGTCATTCTAGGAGCTTCTAGGACTATCCTAAACTATCTAGCATTATCCGGCCTTGTCTAGAGCCTTCTAGAACTTATTAGCACTAACTAGAGTCTTCTAGTATGGCTAAAACCTCTCTGGATCATTCTATAAGTATCCACCACATTCTAATGTCTTCCCTTATTCTCTTGGGTGAGTAGTATATATAAAGGATCTTAGAGCCATGGGGCAATAATTTTTGGATTTTAGAGACCTAAACGAGAGGGACATAGCAACATGCCATTAATGAGTATATATTTAGTGTCCATCCTTTGTCCTTTAAGTTCAAATTTAGGTACCAAGCAAGCAGAGAGGCATGTTTTTCAGTGATTATTTTCTTCAAAAAGTATGTTTTCTTTTATCGTTATGTGATATTTTTATGTACCTGTTTAACATCCTATTAAGGCATGTAGCATCATTTTTGGACCTCATTATTTTGGTGGGGTGTCGTAATCTAACTTTATCTACTACTATAACAAAAATGAATGTTCTTTGGTTTCGCACTTTTGTTCCAGATGCATAATACTTTTGTTTATTTTTTATTTATTTACTTTTTATTTTAGTCTTTATGCCTTTCAATTAAGTAGTGAATAGGTAATGATTTTGTGTGCTACTCAGTTTCTTATTTTATTTTTATCTATACTTTTTTTTCCCTTTTTTTGGCTTAGCATATTTAGTTTCTTCTTCTTTTTTTTTAGTTTTTCTTTTCTTAAAAAAAATTGTAAATGTCTTGAAGCGTCACTTGTCACTTTTTAGAAATTGTGTTGATTTTCTATTATTTTAGGGGATTGAACAAAAATACCTTACTTTTGAAGGTATGTTTTGGTGGATATCTCTTTTTAATTTTAATAACAAATATATCCTTTTTTTTAATAAGAATTATTTGTACTTACCATTATACCCATAGTAAATCACTCATTTACCATTATTAAGAGATAATATATGATTTATTTACTTCGACTTAAAGAATATATTGCTTGTAAATGGTAGCATATTTACTATTATAACCTGGTAAATCACTCATTTACTACTGTTAAGAGATAGTATATGATTTATTTATATGATGTTCAAGATTCTCACATATATAATAAGCCAATAATAAATATGTTCATATTACATAATAAACATGTCAAGCAACTAGAATCAATTTTATAGTTAATTGCTCATTTTGATTGTTAAATGCTTTTGATCTGTATTATTGTACTAGTATTATTGAAGTGCTCCTAAGGCTTAGTTTCCTTAGAGAGAGAGCTTAGTATATGAAAGGAACAAAGAATATATTTATGAATATCAATACTATATGCACATATATTAAAATCATGTTTGTTGATAACTTGGTGAAATGGTAGTTTTCGGTAAAATATATTTTTTACGCTTTTTGGAGCCAAATTCACTATGCGTTAAACATATTAAATAGTTTTAATTCAATATTTATTACTCATTTATAACATTTTATTTTTGACCTCAGGTAAGCACGAGGTGGTAGTCATTGTATTAAATTATGTTTAATTGTATCAAACTAGGTTAGATTCAGCTTAATCGTGCAATGTCACTTTTATATATTTTAAAAATTAGGTATTGATACTATATTTGCATTATTAATTGGAGTCTAATTGGCTTATTTTTATTTTTAATGATTAGTTATGGGGCTAAATTCCACCGATTACAATAAGATTAGGCATATAGGATCATAAGTCAAAGTAAGCCATCATTTTAGTCTACACTTAAGAGTATATGAATGAATAGTAATGTGGTGAATAAGCCAAGAGTGATTTAAAACTAGACACATGGAAAGTTAGGGTATAAAATACAATACCTCTTAGCATTTAAGTTATGTCTTTTCTTAACCATTAAGTATTGGCTTTGAACCAAATCTGGTCGTTTCTTTTCCCTTTCTCTCCAATCATAACTTGAACCACTCCAACCACTATCTAGGCTTCTCTCAACATCCTTTAGCCATATCCAAGAGTTTTCAAGTGGTAGAACTCAAATTGGATTTCTTCTTTCTAGGTTTTATTTTCTTATTTCAATTCTCTACTTGATACAACTTAAATAATGATTTTTTTAGATTCTTTCGAGTCCTAAAATCAAATTTAAAGCCTTAGAAATTAGTTTTGTAGAATTAGAAGGCAAAAGCTTCAATAAAAGTTCAAACTAGTCAAGCTAAGCTTTTTGTGAAATTTAGAATTAGTAATTTATTTCTTTTATATTAGCTCTTAAATCAAAACTTTTATTTGATGAATAAAGGTCCTAAAAAACATTATATATTACTAGAAACATAGAATTTAAGTGAAGAATTAAAGTTAGACTTAAACTCAGAAAGTTTGTTATTTATGGATTTACGTGTTTTCATTGTTAGAATAAGTTCTCTATACTTGTAATATGATTTTATAAAATTAAAATGTATATTTTATTGATCCCATTATGTAAATATATTTATTTGGCTACTGGTTGTGCCAATAAAAAAGCATAAAAGTGGTTTTAAACTTTGTCTAAACTGAAAAGAATTCCAGTGCACCTAAGTTGTTCTAAATGATCCTCTTTGAGGTGTATATGTGGAAATTAGCTCATAAAATATTATTTCAGGTTTAAAATTATGATTCGAATCATGTGAGAATATCTTAAAAATATGGGAGGTATTGTCCAAATATTTTAAAAATCAAATAGTACCATTTAGAAACAAATCGACTAGTTTTTATGAAATTTTGTACCATTTTGATTCATTTTTGTACTAAGGATCTAGCATTCATGTTTTGATGATTTTAATCAGTTTTCAATGCCAGTTATTGGCTATTATATACCTCATGTCATTGTATACTTTCGAGTCATATTGTGATTAAGTTTTCTGATTTTGTGAAAGTTATGATTTCAGTCTTGTCACTACTAAAACTGTGTACTATCACGGCGTGTGTACGGAAGCGCCATGATAATTAATTAACTATCACGTCACTTAACAAGCACCATGATAAACAGGGCAATACCACGGTACCTAAAAAGTGCCGTACTATAGGATCTTTAACAGCGCCTAGTGGGTGTCGTTGGATATAACTTTCACGGCGCCTAGAAGATGCCGTGATACACATCTACCATGGCACCTAAAAGCGCTGTGGTATTTAACTTTAATAGTACTCGTAAGGCACCGTGATATACTTTTCTCGGTGCCCATATGACATTGAGGTAGGGGCCCAATATAAAGGACCCTAAAATAATGAGGCTAGCAGCCACTCACCCTTTTTTCTCTTCACTTTCAGCCGTGGCCAAGTCTCCTCCTTCCACCATTTTCACCATTTTTTTTGGCAAACAAGGTATGTTTAAGCTTTTAAACTCGTTTTTGTCACTAAAATTAGATTGCCCATTGTCTTAACCATGATTCTGATCAATTATTTTGTAGAAATTTCATATTTTAGGTTATATTTGAAAGAGTTTATATTTAGAACTCTAATTTATCAAATGTGAATATCTTGAGCATGGATTGATAATCTTTACTCTTGTAATACTGAGTTAGACTTATAAAGCACCTTGAAAGGCCTTTTTTGTTGTAGTGTGTCGTCATTTTCTTTAAGCATTTTACATTGTAGTGATCATTCTAGTAATAAAATTGATATTGAATCTTCCACACATCTTTCTACAGAGGATATTGACCCTTTGCACTATCTTTTTTGTCAGACACAAGGTAAGTAAAAATTTGTTTTATCTACATCACAAGAACATTAGTAGAAATAATATGTTTTCCTACATGCTTAAATGTATTATATCAAGTATATATCATTTACATGGTTATTGTTAAATTCATAAAAAACATAAGCATAACATGATCATTTAAGCATGATTTTCAAAAAAGTGAAGTTTTCCACGCATTGGATTTAAAATAATACTATTATATTAGTTTTACAAAATATATTTTAAGTACATTGTTTAGTTTGTCTGCATTGGGCATATATGGTTTGCACAGGTATCCTTTCCACATAGGTGGGAACGACTTACTGACTGCCGGGGCTGAATACTGTATTATAAGTTATGTGAGATGTATTACCTAGTCGGCCTGCATTGGGTAGGTATGGATCACATTAGCCATGTGTTTCCTTCCCGCAAAAGTAGGCACGGCCTACCGACTACCATGGCTTTGTAGTGTACTCAAGGGCCCTATAAAGAAACGTTTTTAAAGAAAAGTACATCAAAATGGCTAGTTATTAAAGAAAGAGTACAATGAGAATTTCAATGAAGTTTATGCATGAAACATGTTCACGAGTATGCATGCTCTTTACTTACTGAGTATTAGCTCATTTAGTTCCTGTGATGCAAGCGAGGAGACCTATGATATATAAAATTGTTGGCTGGCTAGCACACTTTCTTGTCGCTATGATCATACAGATGTAGATGAACTGAACTTAGGGACGATGTCTTTGTCTTTTAAAATTTTGATATGCTCTAAATATTACTGCTGATGGCAAGATAAACTGATATGTTTTAATTATATATTTTGTAAAAAAACTTTCAAAAAGTAATGCCACACAATTTCTTTTATTTTACAATTTAAAAATTTTTAATTAGTTCAATTTTTTTGAACAAAACTAAAGTTATGATTTATAAGTTAAAAGATGTTACAATTTACCATGACTTAAAAAATTTATAAATTTTATAGCTTGTAGATGGTAGCATATTTACCATTATATCCGTGATAATCACTCATTTGTCACTGTTAAGAGATGGTATATGATTTATTTACTATGGCATAAAAAATTTTATCTGAACCACAAAAAAATAAACACGTCTTTTTACTAGTTTTGCTTGTTATTCTATCATTACATGAATCATAATATAGGCAAATGAACTTGATCCAAGTATGTCAAACTATTACCACCTCTCAACATGTACGTTTTTTGCTTGTGCTTGTGTGATGTAAGTACGAAAAAAATACAAAGGAAATGTTACAATTCTTTAAACTAGATATCATTGATCAACAATTATTTAAAAACTTTTTTACATGAGAAATAGTACAATTCTTTAAAGTTTTATTTATGAACAAAACATTATCTACTTTCAATCTTGTGAAAATAAAACTAGATATATAGGCAAACAAAGAGATATACCTTAATATCCTCATTTGAAATATCGTTCTCCAAGTTTGATATGTACATCTTCATCCTGGTTTCAATTGCAGAAGCTCTCCCAGGCTAGGTAGAGAAAGCAGTCCCTTGATCCGAGTACAAATCATGCTGCCATGGAGTCTTTGGGGCCTGAAACGAAAACTTCAGAATTTAATAACCTTATCACCAAGAAAAGGACTAACAGTAACAATTACATAATAGTGTGTTCATATATATATATATATATGTATAAGTAGATCAAGGGAGATGAAAAGAAGAAGTGACCTTAGGGGGCACATAGGGCCTGGTACCGGTTGGCAGCGCAGTTAGGGAAGCATCGAGCTAGACTAGGTCTAGAGGAGGATCTGCCATGTAATATCCCAAGTCCTATATTAGATATACATTGAGAAGATCATGAGTATTTAAGTGATAGTCTATTAACCCAAAAGAATTTTCAAACTAGCAGGTTTAAATAAGAGTCAGTCGTGTTATATTTGCTATCAAAACTGACCCAGTCTATATTTATATAGGCCTTGAAAGGATGCCATAGGTCAAAATCGTCGTGAACGTAGACCCCACCTATAAGAGTTATATACGAGCTATTGAATTTGAACTCCTTAGCGAGAATATTAGGTCTTTAAGAGCGGGAAATTGTAACACCCCAAATCCCACATCGGATATATTTTGGGAAGATTTTGGGTATTTAAATGATGGTTTATGTGTAATGCCCAAGATTCTCACATGCATAATAGGCCAATAATAAACATGTTCATATTGCTTAATAGACATATCAAATGACTAGAATCAACTTTACAGTAAATTTCTCATTCTTTATTGTTAAATGCTTTCAATATGTGTTATTGTACTAATATTTGTCGAAGTGGTCCCATGCAGTGTAAAGGCTCAGTACCCTCAGAGAGAGAGAGCTAGGTGTGTGAGAAGAACAAAGAATATATATTCATGAATACAATACAATGTGCTTATGCATTAAAATCAAGTTTGATGATAACTAGGTAAAATAGTAGTTTTTCGGTAAAGTGCATTTTCACGCTTTTCTTTTTTGAAACCAAACTCATTGTATGTTTAACACATGATAGCTTTAATTTAATGTTTAGGACTCAGTTTTA
>JXTB01000191.1:564415-575604 GCA_002914805.1 Parasponia andersonii | reverse complement strand
TGGGATGATCATCTTCCTTTGGTGGAATTTGCTTATAATAACAGTTACCAGACCAGTGTGGGTATGGCTCCATATGAAGTGTTATATGGGAGGCCATGTAGATCGCCTTTGTGTTGGGCAGAACCAGAAGAGCATGTTACTCTCGGACCTGAATTGATTGAAGAGACTACTGATAAGATCAAGGATATCCAAGAGAGACTCAAAGAGATTCAGAGTTGCCAGAAGAGTTATGCTGACCCGAAGAGGCGTGAGGTAGAGTTCGATACTGGTGATTCCATCTTCTTGAAAGTGACTCCAAGGCGAGGTGTTACAAGATTTGGAGTTAAGGGTAAGCTTGCTCCAAGGTATATTGGTCCCTTTGAGATAACTGAGAGAATTGGACAAGTGGCATATCGCTTGAATCTACCTACACAGTTGGGTCACATGCATAATGTGTTTCACGTGTTGATGTTGAAGAAGTACACGCCGGACGCATCTCATGTTGTTCAGTACGTGCATGTACCGATCTAAGAGGATGTGTCCTATGAAGAGCAGCCTGTTCATTTATTGGCTAGAGAGTTGAAAGTACTTCGCAACAGAGAGATACCACTTGTCAAGGTACTTTGGGAGCATTACAAAGAGGACGAGGCTACTTGGGAACTCGAGACGGAGATGTATGAGAAGTACCCTCATTTGTTTAACTTTTAGTTAGAAGTTGTATTGTGATGTAACCTTGACTTGTATTTTGAATTTCGGGACGAAATTCTTATAAGGAGGGGAGAATGTAAAAACCCATTTTTTTAAAGGGCAAAATGGTCTTTTGACCAGAAAAAAAAATCAGATTATATTTTCTCTCTCTCTCCTCCCTCATGTCCCCCCCCACAGAACACTCTATCTCTCTCTCTCTCTTTCTCTCCCTCGTCTCTCTCTCTCTCTCGGCCAAAGGGAGCCACGCCGCCACCCAACCACCGTCCGGGCTGCCCACTGACCGGCGTCACCTCGCCGTGCCATGCCAAAGCTCCGCCGCCTGTTGCCGCTCGCCGCCGGCCACCGGTTCGCCTGAAAAAGCCATTAAAGCCGATTGGACTCATTTCAGAAATCCGGCCACAGGCGACGATTCCGGCCACGTTTCGGCCTCAAACCGGTATCGTTGGATTCGTATCGTCGCAAGGATCATCAAGGTATATATATCTCAACCTCATACTATCCGGATCAAAAATTGCCATTTTTGAGTATTTTGAGTTTTTGAATTTTAGCTTTCAATCCGGCCGTTGGATTGTGTTTTGATTGCATTTTTGGAATGTACTCAGAAAATGGAGAAGTTTGATATATATATATTGTGTAGTTTGGTGATCGGCACAAAAATTGAGATCGGACGGTCGAGATTTTGTCCCGTTTGCGTGTCACCAGTCCGGTGTGGACCTGGACCCAAATTGGACACGTTATATGTCTAACCTAGCTATTTTGGGTGCTAGGAATTCAGTGAAGAGGACCGTTTATGGAATTGAAGCTCCGGTGAAAAAGTTGATTTTTCACACGAGGACGATCGAGGGCTTGGAATTGGTTCCCCACCCTCCGGGCGATCGTCAATGACACTTTAAGGACCTAATAGCGTGGTGTCACTATTTTGTTGAGGTAGGGGTTTAGTTACCTTCGTTTTATACCGTTTTTGAGTTAAAACTTATTTTCTGCAATATATGAGAACAAGCGTGTTTTTAATGATTTGAATTATATGTGATGGAATCTGGTTATACGATATATACTGTACTATTCTGGGAATTCGCTGTGTGCAGGTTATTTTGGGTATATCGAAAATAGGGCCGTTATACTGCCCGTTTTTCTATAAAACCCTATTATGCATGTTTTGTTGAAAAACCAGAGTACAGTAGTTTTTACTCTTCAGTTCTGTATTGCCCGTGTCATAGAATCATACATGAGCACTGTGTTAGCATCGTGGGTTTTACAGTGTGGCACTACGTGCTCCATCGTCAGTAAAAGTCCGTAAACTTGCGCAAGGTCTTGTTACTTCTGATTACCTCCCCATTTGACAGGTGTAGGCAATTCGGTTGCCCCTCCAGGTTTGGTAGGCGACACATGGGTGTCCCCTTCGGGTATGGGCTTAGGTATCAGGCAGGCTGTTAGGTACACTTAGTGCCATCATCCTGGGTTTCCACAGATGAGAGGATGTGAGCTCATGGGTATGGGTTGATTTGTGTCATGTGCATATGGAGTGATGGTTTTTATTATACTGTTATATATATATTGGCTCCCGGTTTGGATTATATATATACGTGTGTGTATGTTTTGGATTTGAACTAACCATGCAGGAGATTCCCATCACTGAACTGTTTTTCCCCGAGGTAACTATTTTCCTACTGGGCATTGTATGCTCACCCCCCTTACCTTCCTCCTCAGGTGGTGTCCAGTGCGATCTTGGTGATCAAGAGGAGTAAGAGGTCATCCTTATTGCAGTTCATCTCTTGGTAATGCTAGGAGTTTGTTGTCATAGTCTTTGGACTATTTGGAATTTTGTGTTAGCATTGAACCAAGATTACTGCTTTGTATTTTGTCTGCAAACTTATGTATGCCATTCTGATATTTGACGTTTGTTGTGAATGATGATGATGATGGGTTTTGAAATTTGTTTCATGTTTTTAAGTAATTATTCAATCTATGTTTAATGGTGTATACGAACTGTGGGAGTGGTTCACGGGATGAAATTCCGAATATTTTATTTAAATGGACTGTTTTTATAAAAACTAGAACTTTTGACACTTTTCAAATAAATTAAGGAATTTCCCACCTTTTTGAAATTCCCCTTCTGCCACTAGCCCAGGTTTTGGGTCGTGACATTCTTAAACTCTTCGAACATGGATGGATTACTCCCCGTGAAGATCAGATCATCGACATAGAGGCACACGATCAAGATATCTCCATCTTTTACTTTGATATACAACGCATGCTTTTAAGGACATTTAATGAAGTTGTTATATTGGAAGTACTTGTCGATACAACTATTCCATGCTCTTGGTGCTTGCTTTAACCCATAAAGGGCTTTTTTTAACTTTAGGACCTTATCTTCTTTTCCCTTAATCTCATACCCAGATTGTTGCCTTATATAGACTTTTTCTTCTAGGACTCCATTTAAGAAAGCAGACTTGATATCTATTTGATGAATTTTTCATTTATTTTGAGCAGCCAATGAGATGATCAATTGTACCATTTCTAGACGGGCGACAGGAGCAAATACCTTATCATAGTCTATGCCGGGTCTTTGACTGTATCAACTTCGCGACCAATCTTGCCTTATATCTCTTCACTTCTCCTTTAGTATTCTTTTTAGCCTTGTAAACAAATTTCACGCCGATTGCTTTGTGCTCTTTTGGAAATGTAGCAAGCTCCCATGTATCATTCTTTGTGATCACTTTTATTTCTTCATCCATTACATCTCATCGCTCTTTACTTTATGTAGCTTCATCAAAACTTAATGGTTCACAATCAGCAAGGAGACAAAAGAGAGTCAAGTCATTTTGATTCTTAGTCACCTCATATATCTCTTGTAAACTCCTTAATCTTGGTATCCTTTCACTTAAACTACTGCTTGAAGATGATTATGATATTGTTTCTTGATGAATGCTTGCCATTGGTAAAGTAGGTGGGGTGACAGGCTCTTGTAGTTCTTCTCTTACTTGCTCCATTCTTTGTTGCTCACTTTTTTCTTCAATGTATGGTAGGAAGTCATAATTTCCCTCTTGTGTGTGCCATTCCCAGGTGCTTTCTTTGTCAAACTCCACATTGCGACTAATAATAGTCTTGCCATTGCTTGGATTATAAAGCTTGTAGCCTTTTGAGTTAGAGTCGTAGCCGATGAAGATAAACTTTTCACTTTTATCATCGAGCTTGGTTATCTTTTCATCAGGCACATGAGCAGAAGCTATGCTTCCAAACACTTTTAGGTGAGAGATTCCAGGCTTTCTTTTGCTCCAAGCTTCTTGTGGCTTCTTTCCCCATACGCTTCTTGTTGGAGAATGATTTGACAGGTAAACTGCACAAGCTACAGCTTTAGCCCAAAACTCATTTGGTATTCCTTTGCTTTTGAGCATGCTTCTGGCTGTGTCTAAGATTGTTCTATTCTTCCTTTCTGTGACACCATTCTGTTGGGGAGATCTTGGTACTGTTAAAGGATGACGGATGCCATTGTCTTCACAATGCTTCTGAAACTCGTGGGATATGAATTCTCCTCCTCTATCAGATCTCATTGCCTTGATACTTTGACCACTTTCCTTTTCAACAAGTATCTTGAACTTCTTGAATTTTTTGAACACTTCTGATTTCTCTTTCTAGAAATACACCCAAGTCTTTCTTGAAAAATCATCGATAAAGAGGAGGAAGTAGTTACTCTTACTAAGAGAGCTTGGTTTTATAAGACCACACACATCGGCATGTATAAGCTCAAGCAGTTTATGGGCTCGGGAACTCAATTCTCTTGGAAAAATTTTTCCGAATTGCTTTCCTAATAAGCATCTTTCACATAATTGGTCAGGTTGACTGATAAAGGGTAGACCTCGAACCATCTCTTTCTTTGCTAGTAATTCTAGGCTGCAAAAATTGAGATGTCCAAACCTTAGGTGCCAAAGCAATGACGAATCTTTGTAGCAAGCCTTTAGACATTTTGCTATGTCATTTTGAATGTGTAACAAGAACATTCTATTTCTTGTCATTGGCACTTTGGTGATTAACTTATTTCTATTGTCTCTTAAAGAAAGACTATTTCTTTTCATGTGAATATCATAGCCTTTCTCTAAGAGTTGGCCAAGTCTCAAGATATTACCCTTCATGTTAGGCACGTAGTAAACGTTTGGAATAAACTAATGTTCTCAATTTCTCAACCGTATGAGAATTTTACCTTTGCTTTTTACTGCTGCCTAAGAATCATCTCCGAATGAAACATTCCCAATCACTGACTCGTCAAGCTCTACGAACATATGTCATCTTCCACACATATGATTGCTTGCTCCGCTGTCAAGATACCATATATTTTCTTGGTATCCATTGGTCTCCTTGCATGCTAACAACAACACATCTTCCTATTGTCTTTTATCTTCGACATAGTTGGCTCTTTCTTGCACCTTATTTTGAGCTCTGCATTCGGAAGCATAATGACCATATCTTTGATAGTTGTGACACTTGATTTGGGACTTGTCATGCCAATGCCGTGGGTTACCTCTTCCACGACCTATTGTCAAACTTTCTCATCTATCTTCACTTTCATAATTATTGTTGAAGCATCCTTTTCCTCCTCATCCACGTCCTTGACCTCTTCCTTGGCCACGGCCTCTTCCACGTCCTCTTCCATTGCCAGAATCTTCTTCTTTCTCTTGGAGTTGAGTCTTAAGGAGCTGCTCATTGAAATTTTGCATCTTCTTTTTCTTTTCTTCGTGAGCTTATAAGGAACCCAAGAGTTGTTCTATCGTGATGGCTCCTAAGTCTTTGGTTTCTTCAATAACAATAACAATATTCTCAAATTTTGGATCTAACAATCGAAGATCTTTTCCATGATCGTAACATTTTCTAATTTCGCCCAATTTCTTTTCATTTGATTGGAAATAGTTAGAACTCTAGAAAAGTAGTCAGAAACTGATTGAGTCTCTGTCATGGGTGATAAATCAAACTCTCCTCTTAGAGTTTGAAGTGGACGTTTTTGACCTTTTCTTCTCCCTTGTATGAAATTTGAAGTTTCTCCCATGCTTCCTTAGCAGAGATTGCATTTGAGATTTTCTCAAACCCATTGTCATCTAAGGCCTGGTAGATGAGGAATAGAGCTTTTTTGTCTCTCTTTCTTGAATCTTTTAAACTATCTTTCTGTGTTGAAGATAGTGTTGCCTCATCTCTTAGCTCTTCGTAGCCTTTCTCTACTACTTTCCAAACATCATGTGCTCCATGAAGGACTTTCATTTTGATAGTCTAATTATCAAAGTTGTTGCCTTAAAGTGGTAGAACTTGAAGAGATGCTAGACTGCAAGTAGCCATAACTCTTAACAGAGTGAGTTTTTGGAAATTTCGACTACACAAATAGATCTGGAATGTTGAAAAACCTTAAGATTGACTTGTATATCGACTTGGTCAAAGTCAACAGTCAACGCCAGTCAACAAGTTGTCAACGGTGTAGGTAACGGCTTAGTCAACAGTGCGGTCAAATGGCTCTGACTTAGCTCAACTCAGTTAGTTGGCTCAGTTTGTGGCAGCAAAATTCCGACGACTTGTTCAAACTCGTTCTGACTCCGATTGGGTTGATTCTTATGGCAGTGTGTTCGTCTCGTCGAGCTCTTCGATTTGATATGTAATACTAGTATGTTTGGAATAAATGGCTGATACTCTCAATCACAAGAATTTTTCTCTGATGTGGAAGATCAGTTAAAGCTACAACCATAGAGCATACTTAAAATTTCAAGAGAACTCACAACCTTGTACCACTTTATTGGAATAAGAGGTTTTTAAGGCTAGAAATGCAAGAAAAGTGTAAGACCCCCAAGTCTAACCATATTGTCATCTACAGTCAAACTATAAAGTATTACTCTTTCTTAAACATATATTTATGATTATAAAAACGTGGGCAAATTTGAACTTTCTAAAACATTTAAACAAAGCAACTATATGTTATTTCTTGTTAAAAGTGTCTTTACAAAATATATAATCAAAAGAAGTTTTCAACAGTCTATTTTGCCATCAGTAGTAGTATTTACATCACACCCAAAATATCGTAATTCAAAAAAATCGCCCACAGGTCAAGCTCGTCCATATTTGTATAATCACGGCAACAAAAGGCAAGCCAGGCAACCAGCTAGTCAACACCAAAATGTGCCTCCTCTTCTGTATCACAAGACTAATATGAGCTAAAGCTCAGTAAGTAAAAACTATGCATGCTTATGTATGCTTTAAAATCTCGTAAAGTTCCTGTTGTACCCTTTTCTTTCTTACACATTTTAGTCCATGTATTTTCCTTAAAACTTATTCTTAGTTAGGCCCCTTAGTGCATTGCTAGTCCCGTAACTCAATAGGACGTGATAACATTGGGCGGAAACTCTGGCCAAGAGTAAAAATAAGGTGCGACTTTTGTGTGAGGTTTTTGAAAACTCCTTCGCTCATCAATGGGGCATCCCACACCGCACTAATATTGTCCCGCTTCAACGAGACACATCATAAGATCCGCAACTCCCACTTCAACAGGAGATTCTGCATCAACAGACTTACCTACTCAGCTCTGACAGACTTGCAATTGCCATTAAAACTTGTCTTATAAAATTGGTACAATGGTACTCACTTTTAAATATTCTGTAATGAAATTCTCAATTTGCATGCAAGACGTGCCATGCATATGCCATTTTGTAACTTTCAAGAATAAGTAAATTTCACATAATGACATCTTCAATATAATTCTTGTGATGCAGTTGTAAGTCTTTACTTACCGCGTATCCTAAATAGAAATGGATAGTGGAAAGGGTCAATATCCTCTAGAGATTGGTGTGCTAATTACCTGTCATAAATTACTATTATTCAAGGTGCACATTTTACAAAAGAATGCATCAAGATAATTGAACAAGACCGAAATCAGAACTTTCACCAATTTAGGAAACTTCATCTTAAAATGGCTCAGGAGTATATAAATCACTTAAAGTACTTAATAGCTAATAACTAGCATTGAAAAACTGTTCAAAAGTGGTAAAACACAAATGCTAGATCATTAGCACAAAATGATCCAAAATGGCACATAATTTTTGTGAAAGCTAGTCCAATTGCCTCTAAATAGTGCCATTTCATTTTAAAAATATTTGGACAGCACCTCCCCTACTTTTAGGACATTTCCACATGATTAAGATCATGGTTTAAAACCTGAAATAGCAATTAACAATTCAATTCCCACATATACACATCAAAGAGGATCACTTAGAATGGCATAAGCACACTTGAACTCTTTTTTCGGTTTAAACAAAATTTAAAACCACTTTTACACTTGTATGCCATCACAACCAGCCACTAAATGAGTGTAAAAAATAATAGAATCAATAAAATATACACTTCAAGTTTAAGAAATCAGATTACAAATATAGAATTTAATCTACTACACATGAAAAAAAAACTTAATTCCATAAGTAGCAAACTTTTGGGCTTTAGATCTAACTTTAATCCTCCACTTAAATTTTATGTTTTCAGCAATATATAAGGGTTCCTAGGACCATCATTCATCAAATAATAGCTTAGGTTTAAGAGCTGAAATAAAAGAAATTCATTATAAATTCAAAATCCTACTTAAACCTTACCTTGACTAGTTTGGGTCTTTGCTAGACTTCTTGCCTTCTATCTTTACCAAACTGATTTCCAAGGCTTAGAAATAGATTTTTTAACTAAAGAGGACCTGGAGAAACAAATATTTAAGTGAGAACAAGTAGAGAATTGAAATTATAGGGAAAGACCTAGAAAGAAGAATTAGTAGAACTACCTTGACTTGTTTTTATCAATCTCGCTTTCTAGAGCTCCAACTTGAGTTCTACCACTTAAAAACTCTTAGAGATGGTTAAGGAAAGTGAGAGTAGTGTAAAAAGGTATTGGAGAGGCTCAGGTCATGGCTGGAGAGAAAGGGAAAGCAAATGACCAAATTTGACCCAAAATAAACACTTAATGGTTAAGAAAAGATATAACTTAAATTCTAAGGGGTATTTTGGATATTTTACACATTTCTTTCCATGTGTCCAGCTCTAAACCATTCTTACCATACTCACCACATTGCTGGTCACTCCTATACACCCAAGTGTAGCCAAAGTTGATGAATCCTACCTTAGAAAGTGAAAGCTAGTCATACTTTGACTTATGATCCTTTATGGCCAATCTTATTGTAATTTGGTGGAACCTAGTCTCATAACCAATCATTAAGCATACAAATAAGTCAATTACACTCCAATTAACAATGCAAACATAGTATTACTTTCATAATTATATTCTTTATTCTTTTAGCACACTGAGCTCTCTCTCTCTGAGGGTATTAAACCTTTACACTGCATTGGGACATTTCGACAGTCATTACTGTAATAAAATCTATGTAAATGCACATAATATAACGAATGAGTATGTTATTACAAAACTAGTATTAACGACTACTAGATGCCTAATATGCAATTAGAATATATTTATTATTGGCTCAATATCCATGTGAGAATCTTGGGCACCACAATTCTCCCTTCCTTATAAAATTTCGTCGTCGAAATTTTCTTACCCAAATAGGTGTGGATACTTAGTTTTCATCTCTTCCTCTCTTTCCCATGTAGCCTCTTCTACTTCATGGTTCTTCCACAATACTTTGACCAAAGGGATTTTCTTGTTTCTAAGTTCTTTTTCTTTTGTATCCAAAATCTTCACTGGATGTTCCTCATAACTCACATCTTGATTTAGCTCCAATTGCTCAAAATTCAGAACATGTGAAGGATTTGAAATGTACCTTCTTAACATAGAGACATGAAATATATTATGTACATTCGACAATGATGGCGGCAAAGCGATTCTATAGGCAACATCTCCAACTTTTCTGAGTATCTCAAAAGGACCTACATATCTGGGACTTATCTTTCCTTTCTTCCCAAACCTCATGATTCCTTTCATGGGAGCAACCTTCAAGAACACTTTATCTCTAACGTTAAATTCTAGTTTTCTTCTTTGAGGATCTGAATAAAGTTTTTGTCTGCTTTTAGCAGCTAGTATTCTTTTTCAAATCTTTTCTGCTGCCTCATTTGTCTCTCTTATTATTTCTGGACCTAGAAATTTTCACTCTCCCATCTCATCCCAATGAATAGGAGATCTGCACTTTCTTCCGTATAGTACTTCATATGGGGACATTTCAATGGAAGCTTGGTAATTGTTATTGTAAGCAAATTCTATAAGTGGCAGGTATTTGCTCCAAGATCCATGGAAATCCAACACACAAGTACTGAGCATGTCTTCAAGGGTCTGTATAGGTTATTCTAACTGGAAAGAAATGAGCTGATTTGGTCTATCTATCCACAATCACCCAAATAGCATCATGTCTCTTAGTTGTCGTAGGAAGTCCAACAACAAGATCCATAGCAATCTCTTCCCATTTCCATTATGGTATGTTCAAAGGCTTTAATTTCCCAGCAAGTCTCTGATGTTCAGCTTTGACTTATTGGCATATGAGACACTGCTCTACAAACTTAAGTACATCTTTCTTCATACCAGCCACTAGTAATACATCTTTAAGTCTCTGTACATCTTTATAGTACCAGGATGCACAGAGTAGGGAGTGGTATGAGCTTCTGTCAATATGTCCTTTCTAACAATTCCACTAGGCATACACAATCTATTTCCATATCTGATTACACCATCACCAGAAATTTAGAAGGCCATCTCCTTTCCAGATTCTATCTTACTCTTTAAATTCATCATATACGGATCCGTATTCTGGCCTTGTTTGATTTTCTCTAAAATTGTTGGTTGAAGAGTAAGAGCTGCCAATCTTTCTATTAAACCTGTAGGCACAATCTCTAACTCTAACTTATGTAAATCCATTAAAAGATGTTTCCTATAAACACGCTTAACAGTCATAGTAGCCAATGATTTCCTACTTAGAGCATCAACAACCACATTGGTTTTCCCTGGATGATAGTTAATCTCACAGTCATAATCTTTCACCAGTTCAAGCCATCTTCTTTGTCTCATATTCAGTTCTTTTTGGGTAAAGAAGTACTTTAGACTCTTGTGATCTGTGTAGATCTCACACTTCTCCCCATAGAGATAGTGTCTCCAAATTTTTAGTGCAAAGACAACTGTTGCTAGCTCTAAATCATGAGTAGGATACTTCTTTTTATACTCCTTCAATTGCCTGGAGGCAGAAGCAATGACTTTGCCATTTGCATTAGAACACATCCTAGACAATTCTTTGAGGCATCACTATAAACAACAAACCCTCCTGATCCAGATGGTATTGAAAGTATAGGGGCTGTTTGTGGTGCCCAAAATTCTCACATGCATATTAAGCCAATAATAATTATGTTCTAATTGCATATTAGGCATCTAGAAGTCTTTAATACTAGTTTTGTAGCAACATATTCATTCATTATGTTATGTGCATTTACATACATGTTATTACACTAATGATTATCGAAGTGTCCCAATGTAGTGTAAAGGTTCAATATCCTCAGAGA
>JXTB01000191.1:503665-529071 GCA_002914805.1 Parasponia andersonii | reverse complement strand
TCTAGTGATGCCATTTGGTTTAACGAATGCACCCGCAGCCTTTATGGATCTCATGAATCGGATTTTCAGGCCATGAAACTGGCTGAGCTCCAGGAACTAGTTCAATACAGAACTCGATCTCCCTATCAGGTGGTAACCCGGGTAAGTCTTCAGGAAACACCTCCGAATACTCACACACCACCGAAATCCATAGGTTTTGATTGTCTGTCCTCACCTTACCATCCATGGCAAACAAGTTCCCATAACACTCAAGTTTCTTCCTTCCACCCATGCACGCTTTCAGAACAGGACTAGGCTTCAATGGACTCATCCCAACCTGATAGATAATAGGATATCCATCACTAGAAAAAAGAGTCACCCGCTTCTTATAGTAGTCCACAATAGCTCGATCCTTCGACAACCAATCCATACCGAGTATCACGTCATACTGTCGCATCGGCAACACAATCAAATCAGCAAGAAGCTTCCTATCACAAGTCACAACCCGACAAGACTTACACACACTAGACACATCGGCCATTCCTCCCAAAGGTGTACCCAACGACAATACATAATCCAAATCAGAAAATTTTAAATCCAATAGTTGAGCAAATAGTAACGATATGAATGAATGGGATGCACCAGTATCAAACAAAACATGTGCCCAAGAGTGTGAAAGAAGGATCATACCGTCAACAACACCTCGACCGGTGCGATCCTTAGTGTCGTCTGCCCTAGTAAAAGCATAGGCTTGGCCAGTCACCTTTCCTTTCCCTTTGTTGCCTACCAGTGTGGGTATGGCTCCATATGAAGTGGTATATGGGAGGCCGTGTAGATCGCCTTTGTGTTGGGCAGAACAAGAAGAGCATGTTACTCTCGGACCTGAACTGATTGAGGAGACTACTGAGAAGATCAAGGATATCCAAGAGAGACTCAAAGAGATTCAGAGTCGCAAGAAGAGTTATGCTGACCTGAAGAAGCGTGAGGTAGAGTTCGATACTGGTGATTCCATATTCTTGAAAGCGACTCCAAGGCGAGGTGTTACAAGATTTGGAGTTAAGGGTAAGCTTGCTCCGAGGTATATTAGTCCCTTTGAGATCACTGAGAGAATTGGACCTCTGGCGTATCGCTTGAATCTACCTGCACAGTTGGGTCACGTGCATAATGTGTTTCACGTGTCGATGTTGAAGAAGTACACGCCGGACCTATCTCATGTTGTTCAGTACATGCATTTACCAATCAAAGAGGATGTGTCCGATGAAGAGCAGCTTGTTTGCTTGTTGCCTAGAGAGTTGAAGGTGCTTCACAACAGAGAGATACCACTTGTCAAGGTGCTTTGGGAACATCACAAAGAGGACGAGGCTACTTGGGAACTCGAGATGGAGATGTACGAGAAGTACTCTCATTTGTTTAACTATCAGTTAGAAGTTGTATTGTGATGTAAAATTTTGACTTGTAAATCGAGATCAGACGGTTGAGATTTTGTCTCGTTTGGTATGCCACCGGTCAAGTGTGGACCCGGACCCAAATTGGACAAGTTATATGTCTAACCTAGCTATTTTATGTGCTAGGAATTCAGTGAAGAGGTCCATTTGTGGAATTGAAGCTCCGGTCAGAAAGTTGGTTTTTTGCACGAGGACAATGGAGAGCTTGGAATTGGTTCCCGACCCTCCGGGCGATCGTCAATGACACTTTAAGGACTTAATAGCGTGGTGTTGCTATTCTGTTATGGTAAGGGTTTAGTTACCTTCGTTTTATACCGTTTTTGAGTTAAAACTTATTTTCTGCAGAATATTAGAACAAGTGTATTTTTAATGATTTGAACTATATATGATGGAATCTGGTTATACGATATATATTGTACTGCTCTGGGAGTTTGCTGTGTGCAGGTTATTTTGGGTATATCAAAAATAGGGCCGTTATGCTGCCTGTTTTTCTATAAAACTATATTATGTATATTTTACTGAAAAACCAAAGTACAATAGTTTATACACTTCAGTTCTGTATTGCATATGTCATAGGATTATATATGAGCTCCGTATTAGCATCGTGGGTTTTACAGTGTGGCGCTGCGTGGCCTACCGTCAGTGAAAGTCCGTAAACTCGCGCGGGGTTTGTTCTTCTGATTTCCTCCCCATTTGGCAGGTGTAGGCAATTCGGTTGCCCCTCCAGGTTTGGTAGGCGACACATGGGTGTTCCCTCCAGGTATATGCTTAGGTATGAGGCAGGCTGTTAGGTACACTTAGTGCCATCATCTTGGGTTTTCATAGATGAGAGGATGTGAGCTCATTGGTATAGATTGATTAGCGTCATGTACATATAGATTGATGGTTTTGATTATACTGTTTTATATATATTGGCTCCCGATTTGGATTATATATATATATATATGTGTGTGTATATTTTGGATTTGAACTAACCATGCAGGAGTTTTTCATCACTGAAAAATTTTTCTCCGATGTAACTATTTTCCTATTGGGCATTGTATGCTCTCCCGCTACCTTTCTCCTCAGGTGGTGTCCAATGCGATCTTGGTAATCAAGAGGAGTAAGAGGTCATCCTGATTGCAGTTCGTCTTTTGGTAATGCTAGGAGTTGTTGTCGTAGTCTTGGACTATTTGGATTTTGTGTTAGCATTGAACCAAGATTACTGCTTTCTATTTTGTCTGCAAACTTATGTATGTCATTCTAGTGTTTGACTTCTGTTATGGATGATGATGATGCTAGGTTTTATATTCAATAATCTGTTTTCAAATAATTGTTCAATCCATGTTTGATAGTGTATACGAACTGTGGAAGTGATTCACGGGATAGAATTCCGATTATTTTATTTAAATAGACCGTTTTTTATAAAAACTAGAACTTTTGACATTTTTCAAATAAATCAAGGAATTTCTCACCTTTGTGAAATTTTCCTTCTTCCATTAGCCTGGGTTTTGGGTCGTGACACGAACAAGAGAGGACATATTTTCTGAGGAACGTCCAACATGTTACCAGAACCCTCAGATTAAGCAGACAATTTGAGGCTTTTTATATTGTGAAGTGGCATTATTAATTCTACCATTGCTATATCATACCTCTTTTTATCTGGTTTTATTACTTTATTTAATGTTTTTAATTTTTTTTACTTATTTTTTTTTTGAGAATTTACTTCAGGAAATGTTGAGTGTTACTTTCAAGTTCAAATTCACATGCTATTTATCTCGTGCGCAGCCACATAATGCGAAAGAATTTTGAATTTCAGGACTGTAACCAGATCTCTCCCACTTCATAAGCGCATAGAAGTGATACTGGAACTGGGGAATGGCCTGTTTGTGGTTCTCTTATCCTATGTGAGATCATTCACGAGTTATTATTTTGCACCCTTTTGTCTCTCTACCATTCTATTTTGTTGAGTCCCACTGTTACTTATACTATCATCTAACATCTATATTGCTTTGCCTTCATAGTGGCCAGCACTTTGCAATCCATGATAGTGGAGAATCCTCAAGGTCTTCTTCCGTAGCACCGGCACTGGCTCTGGCTCAGGTTTCTTCGAACTGCTGCAGTATCTGGGGTCATTTGTCATTTTAATGCATGCTTGTGTACTTTTTTTGTTACATTGTTGCAAAGTCTAAATATTGCTCATATCTGTAATGTTAAGTGTATCCATATATGGTACGTATCTATGTATAGGTGGTATAGATACATGAACTAAATGTAGCTCATTCTGAAAAAAAAAAAAAGGAGGTAAATGTATCATCTATGTATAGATGGTATAGATACATGAAATAAATTGGAGTCACTCGCTCATAAACAAGTGACCCATTGTTACTCGCTCATAAACAAGTGACTTCCTTCTTAATTCTTTGAAACAAAAAAAAAAAATTAATTAATTTTTTTTGAAAATCAAAACTTTTCGGGTTTGAAAAATATAAGATTTCTGATAATCTCTATTTTTCCTTTTCCGCTTGATTGGCATTATACTAGGCTCATGGAATGTGAAAACTAGTAGAATTTGGCTTATTAGTTTTTGAAATTTTTTTGCACTTTGTCCCACATTGTTTGTGTATGAATATTTGGGGTCTACAAGCTATAAATAAAGCCTTCTGTAATTGTTTTTTGTAAAAATCAGTTTTTATCAAGGGTAAAAGGATCATTTGACCAAATACAAAAAAAAAAAATTATGTATATATATATTTTTCTTTTTTTTCTTTCTCTCTCTTCCTCTCACGTTTTCCCTCTTCCTTTTTTCTTCTTCTTCTTCTTTTCACCCTCTTCTTTGTGCACCCTCGCCACCGGCCACCGGTGTCAACGCACCATCCAACTCTAGCTGGAATCTCTTCCCAGCTGACCGGCGACAAGACGCACCACTCATCTCCAGCCACCATCGCGCAGCCAGGCGTGAGAAACGGAGGCGCAAAATCGCGCCCAACCCGCGGCCAAATGCGGTGATTTCCGGCCTTCCGCCACCCATAGCTGCCACCGACTGTCATAAAAAGGAAGCCCAAGCTCCCTTGAGTCTAGCCCAGCCCCTCACCGCCACAAATTTTCGGCCAAGGAGCTCCAGTGAGTATTTAAAAGTTTTTGTGGTATTTTCGTCACAAAAAAGTGGCATTTATACAATTACTTTTGCTATGTTAATCCATTGTACATGAAACTTTTAGGGATGAAAATGTGGTTTAAGATAGGAGAATGGGTGGTAGATTTGAGGAAAATGGAGGTAAAGGTTGAGAGAAAAAATTATCCAACCTTTGTGGCATTTATCTAAATATTTTCAGAAAATAGTATTTTTGTGACTTTTCTAATTAGTTTCTAATTAAGCCCTAATTTGAGGCCTCGAAACTGAAATTGGACTTCGGAATTGGACTACGTAAGGTCAAGAGACGAGTTTTAATATAAAACATCAATAGCTTTTGAGTGGGCACGAAATCCGAGACACGAGGCTAAGGATTTCGTCTCGATTTGTGTGCCACGGGCCCGAGGTCCCAAATTAATCGAATTATATGACTAACCCAACATTTTTGGGTGCTCTGAATATAGTGATGACCTCCGTTTTGCAATTTGAGGCTTCGTTTGGAAAGTCACCCCTCAAAGTGAGCTCACAGATCCCGAAACGACTCTCCGAGCGACTGGGTGACCAACTGGAGAATCTACGAGCACCGATAGCTTAGTCTGGTTATCCAGGCGAGGTAGGGGTTCAATTACCAAGTTTTATACTTATTTTTATTTAAAATTTGCATTATGACATATTGCTTGAAAATGTCGATTTTCATGGAATTCAATGGTTTGATTGGATATTTGATAAATTTGTGAACTATTGAGGTATATTGGATTGTTTTGGGATTGGATTGTATGGTTTTTATGTAGGTTTAAAATTTTCATTTTGGGAAGATATAGCTGTTATACTGCCCGATTTTCTGTAAATCTCAGAATAACACCAAATGAGTATTAAAGCATGATTTCTTAATATACTTGATGCATGGTTATTACACACTCTATAACTTATTGTACCTACCATAAGATCACATACTTGAGTTCCATTTTAGCATCATGGTATTTAGATCGCTGGCGAGTTGCTGCAGCACTAGGTGAGAGACCTAGGCCCCTGCGCAGGATTTGCTGACACATCTCCGGGTAGTGTCAGGATGCTGGGTACCTCTGTTACAGAGGTATTACAGAACCATAATAGGAGGATGAGAAGTCATGTATATACTCGTACTTGGTTGATTTATGATATGTATAATAATGAACATGATTGCTTATGATTTTTGATTACTTTGCTAACTTATTTCATAAATAGATTTTGGAAAGGTGCTAACCATGTAGTTTTGAAAAGTTGCATTCATATCAAAAAGGGTAATTGAAATTCCTACTGAGCATATGAATACTCACTCCCCTTTCTTTCCATTCTCAGGTGATTTACAGTGTGACTTAGGTAACTCCGGGGCGGAGTAATCCAAGAAAAATTTTATCCTAATTTTGTGGTTGGTAATTACTTAGATACCTACCTTGGATTTGTAATAATATTTAAAGTTCATACTTTAGATTTAGCCTTATTATCTATGATGCCCACTAGTGATGACGATGTGATGCATATTTATATTTTATTACTATTATTAACAGTTTATGTCTAGTGGTGATCATAAACTATGGAAATTTATAATTTGAACTATTTTTGTAAACTAGTCGTTGTCTTTTTTGAAGAATTGCAGTTTCTAAAATTTTCTAAAATAAATTATGAATTTCCACTTGTGAAATTCCTTTTCTACCACTAGCTCGGGGTTTGGGTCATGACAGAATGATTTTTGTATTAGAACAGATTAATTGTGACTTCTTTTTCAAAAGTAATTACATCACTATCTCGCTTATATTTTGGCATATGAATGTAGAACTATAATACCTTCGAGGAGAAGAATACCGAGGCAAGAGCCTAGGGCTGAAACACCTCCACCACATCAGCAAGCCTCTGACCCTCTGGCCAACTTATATAATGCTTTACGAGCGATATCGAGTTTGAGGATGGAACGAAACCCTGAGGCCCGTCAGGCTAGTTTCTTCAAGGACTTCATGAAGCTCAATCCACCATCATTCGATAGGAGACCTGATCTCACCTCAGCTGAGAGATGACTTAGAGATGTCAAGAGGACTTTCACAACTATTAGGACGCCAGTAGAGTTTCAAGTAATATTCGCCACTTATAAGCTAACTAATAGAGCTATTAACTGGTGGGAGACAGTTAAGTTGACCTAGGACGTGACTTACATAACTTGGGAAGCCTTTGAGAGATTATTCAGGAGTCATTATGCTAATGCTAGTCATAGAGCTACTATGATTAGAGAGTATGAATGGCTCAAGCAGGGTGACATGACAATGAATGAGTATTATATGCAGTTTATGGAGTTGGCACAGCATGCTTATGCACCTGGGACGGACCCTACCCTCCAGATTATTAAGTTCATGGAGGCTTTGAGACCAGCTATCATAGAGAAAATTGTGACCCAACCCTTCAGTAATCCGGTTGACTTAGTTGTTGCAGCCCAAAAAGCTGAGGCTTTTCTTAATGATTGGTTAGCAATGAGAGATCATTCAAGAAACAAGGACAACGAGAGGAAAATGAACAAAAAGAGCCAAGGGCAATAGCAAGGGCAAAACTCTCAGAATAGTGGGAGTAGTAACAGTAGTGACTCTTCAGAGAGAGGTTGCTATGGACTTTATGGATTCTTCAATTATAGACAGCAAGGCTACCAGAAGAAAGCTTGCCCCTACCGTCAACAGGGATCTCCATTGTCTCAAGGAGGATCATAGGGAAGTTAGAGTGTCTCAGTACCTTTTCAGGGCAATCAGACGAGGCCAGTGCAATCTCATACCCAGTCTCAGGGATTCATTCCACTCCTTATTAGTAGCCTTATGGTTCTTAGTACCAACATCAGTATAGGCCACAAGGTTCAGGCTACAACCAAGGCTATACTCAGAATTTCCAGACTCCACAAAGTTCTAGAAACCAAGGAGGGTATGGATATGGCAGTACCGGTCCAGGGACTAATAGTAGTCGCCCTGGTTAAGGAAGAGGAAACAAAAGAAAAGGAAAAGCTTATGGTTAAGCCTATGCAGTTAGAGAGGTTGATAAGACTCAGGACCATACTGACAGAGGTGTTGTTGATGGTATGATTCTTATTTCTCATTCTTAGGCTCATGTCTTATTTGATACCGGTGCTTCTCATTCTTTCATCTCCATGTTTTTGCCTCAAATGTTGGGATTGGAATGTTCTATGTTGGACTATGTATTGACTTTTGGAACACCTATGGGTGGAGTTACTGATGTTTCTATTATCTATCATGGTTGTCTTGTTGTGATTGATGGTAGGAAGCTACTCGCAGATTTAGTTGTGTTACCTTTGTAACAATTTGATGTGATTCTCGGGATGGATTGGCTATCCAAGTACCGAGTGACTGTTAACTGTTTCAACAAGAGAGTGACTCTCTTTCCAAAGGATGGACATCCTGTTGTTTACCAAGCTCACTTGAATCCTTTGAAACCGAGTCCTATTTTGAAAGCATGCATAGGTGGAAGGAAGAAGCTAGAGTGCTATGAGAATTTATTTACCATCGATGGTGAGATGGGAATAGCCGATCAGTACCTTTGGATATCAGTGGTTAGCAAGTTTTTATTTTCCGAGGAATTACTGGGGCTACCACCTGATAGGGAGATCGAATTCTGCATTAATTTGATTCCCAGAGCTCAGCCAGCTTCTATTCCAGCCTATCGCATGGCTCTAGTAAAAATGACTGAGTTGAGAAGTCAGCTAGATGATCTTTTATCAAAGGGATTCATTAAGAGTAGTACCTCTCCATGGGGTGCTTCTGTTCTGTTTTGCCAGGGAAACTGATGGAACATTTTGGCTCTGTGTGGATTACTGAAAACTGAATCAGCTAACAGTAAAGAATAAATATCCCTTGCCAAGAATTGATGAACTGTTTGATCAATAGGGTAGATCAAGATTCTTTTCCAAGATTGATCTCCGATCTGGGTATCATCAATTGAAGATCAGGGAAGAAGACATACCAAAAACTGCATTCAAGGCTCGTTATGGTAACTTTGAATTCCTAGTTATGTCATTTAGTCTGACTAATGCTCCAGCAGCATTCATTGGCCTTATGAATAGAATTTTCAGACCTTATTTGGATCGATTTGTAGTTGTCTTCATCGATGATATCTTGATCTATTCTAAAACTCGAGAAGAATATGCTAAGCACTTGAGAATTGTGCTTTAGACCTTGAGAGACCATCAACTTTATGCCAAGAGATCCAAGTGTGACTTCTAGATGACGAAAGTGAAATTCTTAGGGCATGTTATATCTCATGAAGGAATTTCTATTGACCCTTCCAAGGTAGAATCTACTCTAGGATGAGAAAGACCAAAGAATGTAACTGAGATAAGAAGTTTTCTTGGTCTAGCGGGTTATTACCGTTGCTTTGTTGAGAATTTCTGAAGAATTACAATGCCTTTGACAAAGTTGATGAGAAAGAATGTTAAGTTTGTATGGGATGATGATTACGAAGTAGCTTTCATAGAATTGAAGAGGAGATTAACAACTGCACTTGTTCTTACTGTTCCTAATAGTAATGAACTTTATGTAGTATATACCGATACTTCTGGTTCAGGATTGGGATGTGTCTTAATGTAGAATAGTGAGATAGTAGCTTATGCTTCCCATCAGTTGAAGCCACATGAGAAGAACTATCCCACTCATGATCTAGAGTTAGCAATTGTGATCTTTGCTCTTAAGATATGAAGATGCTATTTGTATGGTGTGAAGTTTGAGATTTATTCTGACCATAGGAGTTTGAAGCATCTATTAACTCAACGAGACCTGAACTTAAAACCAAGAAGATGGGTTGAGTATATGGAGGACTATGACTTTGAACTTCAGTATCATCCTGGAAAGACTAATGTTGTAGCTGATGCTTTGAGTAGAAAGACTTATAGCGTGTTTGCTTTGTTCATACTAGAAGATTGGAAGAATTCGATTACCATTGGTGACTACAACTTGGAGTATAGTGAAAATGAGATGACTGCTAGTATTAGCAACATTGTGGCTACACCATCACTCCCCTAGATAGCACAACAAAATCATTGGCAAGATCAAAAATTGAGAGCAGTCTGGAACCAACTTCAGAATAATGAGCAATTAGATGGTTGGAGTACCAATAAAGAAGGGTTTGTGCTTTTCAATGAAAGGCTAGCTATAGCCAATGACCCTTATCTTAGAGAAACTATTCTGATTAAGGCTCACAAGTCTATGTTCACAGTACATCTTGATAACACTAAGATGTACCATGATCTGAAGAGGCAGTACTAGTGGAACGGCATGAAACGAGAGGTAGCTACTTTTGTGGCTAACTATATGACTTATCAGCAAGTCAAGGCAGAACACCAAAAACTAGCTAGACTACTTCCGCCTTTACCTATTCCAGAATGAAAATGGGATAACATCATCATGGATTCTGTAACAGGCCTACCAAAGTCTCAAAGAAAGAATGACATTGTTTGGGTGATAGTTGATCGGATGACAAAGACTGCACACTTCATACCGATTAGGATTGACTTTTCACTCCCCTAACTTAGTTGTCTTTATATGGATAATATTGTTCGCTTACATGGGGTACCATCAAGCATAGTTTCTGACAGAGATCCAAGACTTACATCAAAATTCTGGAGAGCTTTGCAGAGAGCTTTGGGAACATAATTGAATCTTAGCACAGCTCATCATCCTCAGACAGATGGCCAATCTGAGAGGACTATACAGTTCCTAGAGGACATGCTACGCTCATATATACTAGATTTTGGTAGAAGCTGGGATGATCACCTATCATTAGTGGAGTTTGCTTAAAACAACAGCTACCAAACTAATCTTAGTATGGCTCTATATGAGGTACTATATGGGAGACCCTACAGATCACCCTTGTGTTGGGCTGATGCAGAGGAGCATGTTACTCTTGGGCCTGAGCTAGTACAAGAAACTATCGAGAAGGTTAACAAGATCATAGAGAGACTTAATGTTGTTCAAAGTCGCCAGAAAAGCAATGCTGACACCTCAAGACGCGAGGTAAATTTTGACATTGGTAATAGGGTATTCTTAAAAGTTATGCCAATGCATGGAGTCATAAGATTTGGAGTTAAAGGGAAGTTAGCTCTAAGGTACATTAGGCCATTCGAAATTACTGAAAGAATTGGGCCTGTTGCTTCTCGTCTAGATCTACCACTGCAGTTGGGTCGAGTACACAATGTATTCCATGTTTCAATGCTCAGGAAGTACATACCTGACCTGTCTCACGTTGTTCAGTATATAGAAGTACCTATCTAAGAGAATGTGACTTATGAGGAGCAGCCAGTTCGAATACTGGGGAGAGAGCTCAAGGTGCTTCATAATAGGTAGATACCACTTATCAAGGTTCTTTGGGAATACCACAAAGAAGAAGAAGCAACTTGGGAACTTGAGACTGAGATGTATGAAAAGAATCGTCATTTGTTTAACTTTCAACTTGAGATTGTACTATGATTCATGCCTTGTACTCTGAATTTCGGGACGAAATTCCCTTAAGGAGGGGAGGATGTAAAAATCAGTTTTTATCAAGGGTAAAAGGGTCATTTGGCCAAATACAAAAAAAATTATGTATATATGTTTTTTTTCTATTTTTTTCTTTCACTCTCTTCCTCTCACGTTCTCCCTCTTCCTTTTTTCTTCTTTTTCTTATTTTCGCCCTCTTCTTTGAGCACCATCACCACTGGCCACCAGCATCAACCCACTACCCAACTCTGGCTGGAATCTCTTCCTAGCTGACCGGCAACTAGACACCACCCATCTTCGGCCACCATCGCACAGCTAGGCACGAGAAACGAAGGCGCAAAGTCATGCCCAACCCGCAGCCAAATGCGATGATTTCCGGCCTTCCGCCGCCCATAGCCGCCACCTATTATCGTGAAACGGAAGCCCAAGCTCCCTTGAGTCTATCCCAACCCCTCACCGCCACAAATTTCTGGCCAAGGAGCTCCAGTGAGCATTTAAAAGTTTTTGTGGTATTTTTGTCACAAAAAAGTGGCATGTGTACAATTACTTTTGCTATGTTAATCCATTGTACATGAAACTTTGAGGGATGAAATTGTGATTTAAGATAGGAGAATGGGTGGTAGATTTGTGGAAAATGGAGGTAAGGATTGAGAGAAAAACTGATCCGAAATTTGTGGCCTTGATCTAAATATTTTTCAGAAAATGGTAATTTTGTAACTTTTCTAACTAGTTTCTAATTAAGCCCAAATTTGAGCTAGAGGCCTCGAAACTGAAATTGGACTAAGGTCAAGGGACAAGTTTTGATATAAAACATCAACAGGTTTTGAGTGGGGACGAAATCCGAGACACGAGGCGCGGGATTTCGCCTCGATTTGTATGCCACGAATTAATCGAATTATATATCTAACCCATCGTTTTTGGATGTTCTAATTATAGTGGTGACCTCTGTTTTGCAATTTGAGACTTCATTTGGAAAGTCACCCCTCAAAGTGAGTTCACGAATCCTGAAACGACCATCCGAGCGACCGGGTGACCAACTGGAGAATCTACAAGTGTCGATAGCTTAGTCTGGCAATCCAGGCGAGGTAGGGGTTCAATTACCAACTTTTATACTTATTTTGATTTAAAATTTGCATTATGACTTATTTCTTGAAAATGCCGATTTTCATGGAATTCAATGATTTGATTGGATATTTGATAAATTTATTTTCACGGAATTCAATGATTTAATTGGATATTTGATAAATTTGTGAATTGTTGAGATATATTGGATTGTTCTGGGATTGGATCGTATGGTTTTTATGCAGGTTTAAAATTTTTATTTTGGGAAGATACAGCTGTTATGCTGCCCGATTTTCTATAGATCTCAGAATAATACCAAATGAGTATTAAAGCATGATTTCTTAATATACTTGATGTATGGTTATTACACACTCTATGACATGTTGTACCTACCATAAGATCACGTACTTGAGTTCCATTTTAGCATCATGGTATTTAGATCGCTGGTGAGTTGCTGTAGTGCTAGGTGAGAGACCTAGGCCCCTGTGTAGGATTTGCTGACACACCTCCGGGTAGTGTCAGGATGCTGGGTACCTCTGTTACAGAGGTATTACAGGACCGTGATGGGAGGATGAGAGCTCATGTATATACTTGTACTTGGTTAATCAGAGACTATAGTGCAATTTTTTAAAAAATTGCATAGTCCTTTACTTACCCATGTAGGCTCTTCCTCCCAATCAATTTCTCTCTCTTTTATCTCTCTCTCTCTTCCCCGATATCCCCCTCGCTCTCTCTTTGTTCACTCTCGGCCAATGCAACAGGGGAGGCCGCACCATTGCCCAATCCATTGTCCAACTCGCGAACCACTCGGTGTGAGCTCACCATGCCGCCAGGGTGCCCCACCGCTGGTCCCGCACAGCCACTAGTCGTTGTTTCGCCGGAAAATGCCATTGGAGCCATTTCGGAGTTTTCATTACTGGCAATGATTCCGGCCACCATTTGACCTCTAATTAGGCTCGTTGGATTTGTCTCGTTGAGAGGAAGCTCAAGATATATCTATCTTAAACCCACACTGCCCGAATCAAAAGTTGCCATTTTTGGAATATTTTGAGCTTCAGTTGACCTTTTGATCCGGTCATTGGATTGTTTTTTTATTGTCATTTTTAGATTGTACTCAGCAAATGGGGAAGTTTGATATACATATTGCCTATGTTTGGTGATGGGCAAAAAAATCGAAATCAGGTGGCTAAGATTTGCCTCGATTTTCATGCTACTGGTCTAGTGTGGACAAGTTATATGTCTAACCTAGCTATTTTGGGTGTTAGGAATTAAGTGAAGAAGTCTGTTTGTGGATTTGAAGCTCAGTTGAGAAGTTAGTTTTTGGCAAGAGGACGATCGAGAGCTTATAATTTGTTTCTGACCCTACGGACGATCGTCAACGACACCATGAGGATTTAATAGCATGGTATTACTATTCTCATGAGATAGGGATTCAGTTACCTTTGTTTTATACTATTTTCAAATAAAACTTATTTTCTGCAATATATTAGAACAAATGTGATTTTTGATTTTCTTGAACATATGTGATGGAATGTGATGATATAATATACATATATACTATATTGCTCTGAGGATTTTCTGAGTGCATATTATTTTGGGTATATCAAAAATAAAGTTGTTGTGCTACCCATTTTTCTGTAAAACCTAATATACTTATTTTCCTGAAAAATCAGAGCACGATTATTTTCATACATGAGCATCGTGAGTTTATAGTGTGGTGCTATGTGCGCCACTATCGGTGTAGAGTTCGTAAACCTGTGCGGGGTTTTGTTACTTCTGACTACCTCCCTATTTGGTAGGCGTAGGTAATTCGGTTGCCCCTCCAGATTTGGTAGGTGACACATAGGTATCCTCTCTGGGGTATAAGCTTAGATGTCAAGGTAGGCTGTTAGGTACACTTAGTACCGTCATCTTGGGTTTCCACAGATGAGAGGATGTGAGCTTATAGGTATGAGTTGATTTGTGTCATGTACATCTGAATTGAATAATTTTGATTATACTGATTTATTTATACATATACGTGACGATTTCCAGTTTTGGATTATCGTATATGTATGTATTGGATTTAAACTAACCATGCAGGAGTTTTCCATCACTAAAATGTTTTCGATCAAGGTAACTATTTTTCCTACTGGGCATTTTATGCTCACTCCCTTCTTCACTTCCTCAGGTGGTGTCTAGTGCAACTTTGGAGATCAAGAGGAGTAAGAGGCCATCGGGATTATAGTTCGTTATCTAGATAATGTTTAAAGCATGTTGTTGTAGTGTTTAGACTGTTTGAGTTTTGTTTTAGCATTGAACCAAGATTACTACTTTCTAATTTTGTCTACGAACTCATATATGTCATTCTGGTGTCTGTTCTGACGTGGATGATGATGATACTTTAACTTATATTTGATTTACATCCTTTTCAGTATTTATTCGATCTATGTTTAATGGTGTATACGAATTATGGGAGAGGTTCACAGGATGAAGTACCAAATATTTTATCTAAAATGGATTGTTTTATAAAACTAAAACATTTTAGACATTTTTCAAATAAATCAAGGAATTTCTCATCCTTGCGAAATTCCTTTCTGCCATAGCTCGAGTTTTGGGTTGTGACATGAGGACCTACCAAGAAATTTTCTTTGGGAGTTATACAATATTTTGTTACTTTTGTCGATGACTTTTCCAGAAGAATTTAGGTTTATGTAATGAAAATTAAGGATGACATGCTAGAAGTTTTCCTCAAATGAAAAAATATGATTAAGACTTAGATGGGCAGAAGTATCAAAAGACTTCGATCAGATAATGGTGAAGAATATAGGAGTGATCTATTTTTAAGAATTTGCCAGTCTGAAGGTATTATGCGTCACTTTACAATCATAAAAACACCACAGCATAATGGGCTAGTAGAATACATGAATCAGACTTTGCTGGAGAATGTTCAATGTATGTTGTCCAATGCTAGGTTGGGCAAAGCTTTTTAGGCTGAAGCAATTACTTATACATGTCATCTCATTAATTGTTTACCATTGACTGCAATTGGAAGCAAAACCCCTCTTGAGGTATGGTCTAGAAAACCTACTCGTGATTATGATTCTTTTACATATCTTTGATTCCACTACCTATTATCATGTAAAAGAATCCAAGTTGGGTCCGAGAGCCAAGAAAGTATTATTTATGGATATCAGCTCAGGTGTACAGGGATATCAACTTTGGTGTCTAAATTCGAGGAAGATTTTATTTAGCAGGGATGTTACTTGATGAGTCTGCCATGTTGAAGAAGGTAATAGAAGATCAAGAGAAGACCATTAGTATTTCGCAGCCGGTGGAGCCTAGTTTGCAGTAGGTGGAGTTTGAGAAAATAACAACAATAGTTCCAACTAATGTTGTTAAAAATAGTGGTAACACTCTACTAGCAGAGGAGGACACTGAAGATAAAGAAGAGGTTATGTCCTAAAAGCTTCAACAGTAGCAAGAATCAATTGCACATAATAGGCCAAGATGTGAAATTCGTAAACTTGCTCGATTTGTATATATGGTGGCCTATGCAATTCCCATTATAGATGATGATGTTCCTTCCACGTACAAAGATGCACTAAAAAGTTTAGAAACTAAACAATGGGAGAAAGCAATGGAGGAAGAAATGTAGTCTATTCAGAAGAATGAAACTCTGAAGCTAGCTCAACTACCAAAGAACAAGAAGGCAATTGGGTACAAATGGGTATGTACAAAGAAAGAAGGATTTCCTAATAAGAATAGTTTCATTTCAAGGCAAGATTGGTAGCAAAAGACTACGCTCAGTTGGAGGGAATTGATTACAACGAGGTATTTTCTCTAGTTGTCAAACATTCCTCTATTAGAATTTTGTTAGCCTTGATAGCATAGTTAGATCTTGAATTAATTCAATTGGATGTGAAAACTACGTCTCTACATAGTGAGTTAGAAGAGAAAATCTATATGTCTCAGCTAGAAGGGTTCAAGGTTGCTGGAAAAGAAAATTGGGTTTTCAAACTAAAAAAATTACTTTATAGGTTGAAACAATCGCCAAAATAGTGGTCAAGTGATTTGATCGATTTATGATAGGTCAAAAGTACACAAGAAGAAAGTTTGATAGTTGCATGTATTTCCGTAGACTCCGAGGTGTGTCTTTCATTTATATACTCTTGTATGTTGATGATATGTTGATAGCTTCAAAAAATCAAGAAGAAATTGAGAAGTTGAAGGTTTAGTTGAATCAAAAGTTTGAGATAAAGGGTCTTGGTGAAGCGAAAAAGATTCTCAGTATGGAGATTAGTAGAGATAAAGGGAGAAGCAAGGTTAGTTTGACTCTAAAGCAATATATGAAGAAAGCCTAACATCGTTTTGTTATGACTGAATAATAAAAACTTGTTAGTACACTGCTTGCTCCTCATTTCAAGCTTAGTGTATCTTTGTCTCTAAGTACAGATGTAGAGCGAGAGTACATGTCACAAGTTCTATATTCAAATGCAGTTGGTAGCTTGATGTATGCGATGGCGTGTACGAGACCCAATATTTCACATGCAGTTAGATTTGTGAGTAGGTATATACATAATCCAGGTAAAGATCATTGGCAAGCTGTGAAATGGACGGTACTTATTGAAGACTGTAGATGATGGTTTGGTTTTTGAGTGGGATGATAGACTTGGTCAATGTAAGGTTAGTTATATTGATTCCGATTACGCTGGTGATTTGATAAACATCGTTCAGCTACTTGATATGTATTCACATTTGCAAGAGCACCAATCAGTTGGAAGTTTACTTTACAGTCTACAGTTACTTTATTTACTACAGAGGTAGAGTACACGACAGTGACAAAGGCTGTAAATGAAGTTATTTGGTTACAAGGATTATTGAAAGAGTATGGAGTTGTTTAAGAGCATGTCTGTATTTTTTTAGATAGTCAGAGTGCCATTCACTTAGTGAAGAATCCAGTACACCATGTACATACAAAGCATATTGACGTCTGACATCACTTTGTGCAAGAGATTATTGATGAAGGAAATATAGTGCTTCAAAATATTGGGATTGATGAGAATCCCGCAGTTATGATAAATAAGATGGTGACATTGATCAAATTCAATCATTGTTTGGACTTGACCAACATCTTACAAATTTGATGGTGTCTTTCGGTGCATAAAATGGCATTTTTGTAATAGATAGAGGGTGTGAGAAATGGGAAAATTTGGGTGGGACCTGCTAACTCTCCAAGGTGGAGATTGTTAGAATTTGATTTGTTAGTTTTTGTAATCATTTTGCACTTTGTCTCACATTGCTTGTGTATGAATATTTGGGGTCTACAGTTAGCTATAAATAAAACTTTTTGTAATTGGTTTTAAAATCTCAGAATTAGTTTCCTATTGGTGAGGACCTTTATTCCTAAAGACCTATATGGTTTTATTTTTACCCATTTTTTCATTTGTTTATGGGGTTTTACATCATAGTCTAGATTTTGTATTTCTTCTTTTTGAAATTAGTGAAGTGGTTAGCAATGTCCCGAGGACGTAGGTAATTTGTCGAACCTCTAAATTTCGTATTCTCCTTTATTTTTGTATTTAATATTTTCTGCGTATTTTTTGCTTTCATTAATTTGAGTAGCTAGTTGGTAGTTTATATTTAGTATTATCTTAGTATTAAATATAAGTATTTTGAGTAGTTGTGCTACCATTGCACAACAAAAACCTTGTTTTTCACATAAGGGTATATCAATAATTTCACAAAATTTTCGGATTAAAATGTTGAAAATTGGGTTTCAAATTCAAATTTGGTTTCAGTTGAAAGGATTTATGCCAAGGGTTAACTACAAAACACAGAAGAACTTACCGGCAATTTTCAGTGATATCTTTGAGAGAATTTAAGGGCCAGAGATTTGTTTCCAAAATGGTTGCCGCTACACATTCCAACTAATGTGACCCACCTATCCCACCTCCACATTCGGACAAAGATGTTGCTAGAGCTTCCACTTGCTTTCGAGCTGTCTCTTGGGTGATTTGTCTGTCGTTGACCACTACCTACCCACACCTCTGATAGGCGAAGGGCCTTTTGGCCATTGCTGACATCCCATGAACCTTGGCTAGACCTGAAGTAGCTGTAGTGAGTAAATGCCAAAGTTTGTGTGTTTTGAGTGTCATTGTTGAAATGGTCGAATTTTACTCAAGATCTCAAAATGAAATTTTCATGTTATAATTGAGCTTTTAGGGAGTTCAATAAATGAGCTTCGGCATCCAAAATTGATATGTTTTGTAGCTAAAACAATATTTGAGAATGAGGAGGCCCAGTTTTTGTTTTGTTTTGCATGTCAAGGTCAGGTTTTTCCCTCGAAACCAAATTAGACAGACTTTATAGCTATCCTAGCTAATTTGAACGCTATAAATACAATTATGACATTAGTTTTGCCATTTGAGATTTCCTTGAGAAAGTGGCCTTCTAAAGAGAGCATATTGGATTCTCGAAATGCCAATCGAGCACAACTAATCAATAAGGGATATCACAAGTACCAACAGCTAGCCATAGCTACGATAGTGAGGTAGGGGTTCAATTATTTGATTTTCATATATGTTTTGAATAAATTGTGGATTGTGTTACATTTTAGAAAAAAAGTTGATTATTGAATTAAATTGATTTTGATGAATATTTAGTGGATTTGTGAATTGTTAAACCATTTTAAATTGTTCTACATGTCTTTAACGAATGTTTAAACTTTTGTTTTTTCAAAAATATAGTTGTTATACTGTCCACTTTTTTGAAAAACCCTGAGTGATTCAAAATGGAATTTAAAGCATGACTTTGATTATATCACTTTTGCATAGTTATTTTGAATTCTGGAACATATTATACATACTATAGGATCACATTTAAGATCATTTTTGCATCACGACCGTTTAGATAGGTAGTGAGCTGCTGCACTGCCATGAGAAAGACTTAGGAATCTGCACAGGTTTAGCTTATACCACTAGGTAGTAGTATCATAATGCTGAGTATCTTTAGTAAAGTATATTACATGGCTATGATGGGAGAATAAGAGTTCATTTATCTTAATTAGTTGATTGATGATATGTACAAGCATGTGGTTTTGATTATGTTTTAACTTATGGATTTCTAAATGATTTCTCCATTACATATGTAGATTTTGGTTTTCATAAAATATTTTGTAATTAAATTCCTATTGAACATTCACATCTTCAACCTATTCTTTTCCTCTTTTCCAGGTTTACGCGCTCAAGGTAGATGTTTAGTTGGCTAGTTGAGTTGCTCAATTTATTTTCATTGTCTTGTTTACTCTCATGGGTTCGTATCTCTTTATTGTTTCTTTCCTACTTCCTTGGTGATTATTAAGCCATATTTAATACTGTTTATAAGTATATGCTCGAGGGTGTTTCATTCATAATCGAAGACCTTATGTATACGAGGACTTGTTGAAACCAGGAAATGGAAAACTTCTAAGTGCGTGTTTTTCAACATTTATGTGCTTAATAGGCGATTGAAGGTCGTGGAAATTAACTTACGAACATTTCATGAATTTTTTATAAGGTTATCATTTCTCTAGACACACGTGTCGTCTCTCTAAAAACAACTTTCGTTTCTTTAAAGATTTTTAAAACAGAACTTTGCCAAATAATTTTGTAGAACTATCTTTTAGAATTTATACATGTGAAATTCTAAATTTGCCTCCAACCTGAGATTTGGGTTGTGACATAGAAGGTAAAATCACATCCCTCATTTTAATTTTGATTTTTTTTTTTTTCCTTCTTTTTCCTTGTTTATCTACTCTATTGGAAATTTAAACTATTTGTGCATTGTTTTTCCATTTTTTTTTCTCTTTTGTTTTTTGTTTTGTATTATAATTTTCAAATCTTTAGTATATTAATTTTGTATTGTACATGGTTATACTATGTGTGCTTGAACAAAGAGCATTTTTCTTTATTAATATGCAATGAAAAAAACCTATGGGCCTCTGAAAAAAACATAAAAGGAAAGAGATTGGAGAGGAATGAGAATGAATCATAAACTGCATTTTCCCTTACGTGAAGGATTTATTAAATTTGTGCTCTAAATTGGTAAGTAAAACATATAAATGTATGGAATAAAGAGACACCTTCTTGATTTCTATCAACTTAATGTTCCATTACAGATTCGTAAACATGACTTAATAGTTTTAAAAAAATTATTAGTCTCAATTGTATCAAGTCTGTGAGAAAGAAAGTCATTATTGAAATCTCAAATATGCTATTACAAACGTCCATAAAATGTTTCCAAATTGTTTGTTTATTGTCCTTTTCTCTGTCTTATTACTTCCTTTGCATTCAACAAAGACAATTTTTTTTAAAACTAACTCTAGTAACTAAAGCTAAAAAGACAGATATGGGGAGTGCTCAGCCTACGGTTGGTTAAGATGGACGTCAACAAATTTTGGACACATGATAGCAAGAAGCTTTTGTTCTAACCTTTTTTTTTTTTAATTTTTTGTTTTATTTTTGTTTTTATTTTATTTTTATGTAGGAGGCTACATGTGAAAACTCGGATTTTTAGAAGGGTACATGTGAAAACTCAGATTTTTAGAAGGGCATATTGGACTTTTCGAATTTTTTTGGAGTAAAATAATAGGGTATTAATTTGCAAAATATTTTAACAATGGAGACTAAATTGTAATTAATTTTGAGGATTAAAGTGAAAATATTTTGAAAGGGGACTATTGGACAATTTTTAAAAATTACACTATCCCCATTTAGGTAAGGCCACGTGGCCCCTTCATTTTTCCCCTTTCCTTTCTTTCTCATCTTCCTCCTAGCTCCCTTGTTCTCTCTTTGACCAAAAATAGTTGCCACCACCAAGTACTGCCCGATACTGCATCGGCTACCATCGTCCCCTGCTAGCACTCGACGTCAACTCTCTACATCGTCAGAGGTCCAGAGTGCCAATGAGGTGCCCTAAAGGCCGCGATAGAAAAATCGTTCCCAGTGTTGTTTCTAGCAAAGACAAGTTGTATTCTTTGGATTCTCGGACTTGTCTCATTAGGAGCGGTCTACCAATATATATCTCGTGACCTGTAAACACTACAACAAATAAGGTCTATTATTGCATATCACCATAGCATTTTTAAAAAAGGTCATTAAGATTTTTTATAATAGCATTTTTAGTTACGATTTTAAAAAGTCATATATTCAAATGAAAAAGTATATTATATTACATACTATTACTCCAAATATAATATCATCAAAAAAACTTAATTTATAAAATAATTTCAAGTATAGACACTTTAGTTTGTAACATTAAATCTAAATCTGATAAGTGGAAATTTAATTATAGGGAAACTAAAATTAATCTGAAAGTAGAAGAGGGAAAGCAATGATAGAGAGGGAAGAAATTTCTAAAGCCTAAAAAATTTTCCAAACCCCAAATTCCCAAATCCAAACCCCAAGTTGTAGAAGATGACCATGGATATGATAATGGCTGAACCTAGCTAATCTTCTCGACTCTGTACGTTAATAACCTCATCACCCTCAACTCCATCTCTGAACCTCGTTGCCCCCGACCCAAATTGTAGAGATGTACCATCTAGCGCACAACCTGAAATTTCACTAGATCGACTCAAATTAGAGATAGCCCAGCTTCCGTGAGGCAAGGAGAACTCATTCACGAAGGCTGAAGAATCCAGCTCAAATCAGATCAACACAAATCAGGGGCTGGGCATTGAAAAAAGTCGCGCAGATTTTCTCTTCGCTGTTCAAGATGACCAAAGAACCCAGTTTGTAGCCCCTATATGACGGAAGTAACTAGCTCGCAAGACCCCTTGTCAACGCAAATGTGACGCCCCCTAGGCTTAACTATATGACTATGTAGGTCAAACTAGGAAGTATTACTCTTTTATAATCCAAATTTTTCTGTTTTTGCAAAATGGTGGGCCAAATTTAAACTTTTCGAGCTCTAAAACAAAAGAAACTATATGGCATTACTTTTTGAAAGTGTCTTTACAAAATATACAACTAAAAACTCCATATCTGTTTATCTTGCCATCAGTAGTAATATTTACAACACACTAGAATAACAAAATACAAATAAAACGCCACCCACAAGTCAAGCTCGTCTACATCAGTATGACCATGGCGACAAGAAAGCATGCTAGCCAACTAGCAACTCTATACATCAAAAATGTCCTCACCTGCATCACAGGAACTAAATGAGCTAATGCTCAGTTTGTAAAGATCATGCATGCTTATGAACATGTTTCATGCATAAACTTGATTGAAATTCCCATTGTACTCTTTCTTTTATAACTTTTCATTTTGATGCACTTTTCTTAGAAAATATTTCTTTATAGGGCCCTTGAGTACATTACAAAGTCGCGGCAGTCGGTAGGCTTTGCCCACCTATGCGGGAAGGAAATACATAGCCAATGTGAACCATACCTACCCAACGCAGACCGACTAAGTAATGCACCTGATAAATCTCATAGTACAATGCTCGGTCCCGGCAATCGATAAGCCGTGCCCACCTATACGAGAAGGATGTCTGTGCAAACCATACTTACCCAATGCAGACAGACTAAACACTGTACTTAAAACATATCTCGTAAAATTAGTACAATGGTACTACTTTAAATCCAATGTGTGGAAAAGTTCACTTCTTTGAAAATCATGCTCAATGATCATGCCATGCTTATGTTTCCATGAGCTTTTCAACAACAATATAAATAATATATAATTGAAATAATACACATAAGCATGTAGGAAAATTTCTTGTATCTACTATTGTTCTTGTGACGCAGTTAAAATAAATCTTCACTTACCTTGTGTCTGGTAGAAAAGATAGTGGAAATGGTCAGTATCCTCTGTGGCAAGGTGTGCGGAAGACCTGATGTCAATTTTATTACTAACATTATTACTATAATGTAAAATGCTTAAAGAAAACAAGTAGAGGACTGAATCACAGCTTTTATAAAAGAAAGAACCCTAATCACAAAACGAACCAAAATGTTATCTACTTTCATAAAAACTAGTCCATTAGCTTCTAAATGGTACCATTTGGTTCTAGAAATATTTGGACAGCACCTCTCCTATTTCCATGACATTCCCATATGATTAAAATCATGGTTTAAGACCTGTAATAACAATCAACAAGCTAATTCCCACTATATAACTCAAAGAGGCTCATTTAGAGCAACCTAGGTATACTTGAATTTCTTTTTTTAAACAAAGTTTAAAACCACTTTTACACTTTTCTATTGTCCCAAACAGCAATGAAACAAATATATTTACATCATGGGATCAACAAAATATACGTTTCAATTCTATAAAATCAGATTACAAGTATGGGGAGCTTATTCTAACAATGGAACACTTGAAAACACATGAATCCACAAGTAGCAAACTTTGGGGCTTTAAGACTAACTTTAATCTTCTACTTAAATTCTGTTTTTGCAGCCATATATAAGGTTTTCTTAGACCTTAATTCATCAAATAAAAGCTTTAATTAAAGAGCTAAAGCCATGGAAATAAATTACGAATTCTAAATTCCACAAAAAACTCACCTTAACTAGTTTGAACTTTTGTTGAAGCTCTTGCCTTCTACTTCCACAAAACTGATTTTTAAGGCTTTGAAATTGATCTTAGGACTCAAGAGGACCTAGAGGAAACATTACTTAAGTAGTATCAAGTGAAGAATTGAAATAACCACACAAAACCTAGGAAGAAGAACTAGTAGAATTACCTTGACTAGTTTAGACCTATCTTGTTTTCTTGAGCTCCGAATTGAGTTCTACCACTTGGAAACTCTTGGAAGTGGTTAAGGGAGCTGAGAGTAGTCTGAAAATGAGTGGGAGAGTTTCTGGTCGTGGCTGGAGAGAAAGGAGAAGAAAATGACCAGATTTGGACCAAAAGTGATACTTAATGACTAAGAAATGGCATAACTTAAGTTCTAAGGGGTATTTTGGGAATTTCACACCTTTTCCTTCCATGTGTCAAGCTCTAAAACATCCTTAGCATACTAAACACGTTGCTAGTCAATCCTATACACTTAAGTGTAGACCAAAATTGTGAAACCTAGCTTAGAAAGTGAAATCTAGTCATACTTTGACTTAGGATCCTATATGGCCAATCTTATTCTAATTTGATGGCACCTAGCCCCAAAACCAATCATTAAACATAAAAAAAAAAAAAAGTCCATTAGACCCTAATTGATAATGCAAATATAGTATAATTTCCCAATTCATAGAATGCACAAAGATGACATTACGCGATTAAGCTGAATCTAAGCTAGCTTAGTGTAATTAAACACAGTTCAGTATAGTGACTGTCATCTCGTGCTTACCTGGAATGAACATTTTTTTTAAAAAATGCTAAAATGAGTCCTAAACATTAAATCAAAGCTATCATGTGTTAAACGTACAATGAATTTGGTTCCAAAAAGCTTGAAAATGCACTTTACCGAAAAACTAGTATTTTACCTAGTTATCATCAAACTTGATTTTAATGCATGAGCACATTGTATTGTATTCATGAATATATATTCTTTGTTCTTCTCACACCCCTAGCTCTCTCTCTCTGAGGGTACTGAGCCTTTACACTGCATGGGAACACTTCGACAAATATTAGTACAATAACACATATTGAAAGCATTTAACAATAAAGAATGAGAAATTTACTGTAAAGTTGATTCTAGTCACTTGATATGTCTATTATGCAATATGAACATGTTTATTATTGGCCTATTATGCATGTGAGAATCTTGGGCATTACAGCAAAGACCCAGCCAGCTCCAACACGAGACATACCCATCACGATCCAAGATCAAAGATAAGGCAAAAAACTACCCTGTGATGAACCCAGCTACCCCAAGACCTTCAACAACTCTTAAAGACCTCTTTTTTCACTTTTTCAAATGGTGTTACCGATTTCAGGTAAGTTTCAGTGTAAGTGTTTTTACTTTTGTACAGAGTATGAAATGATGAAGTAGAAAAATGGAGCTTCCTCTTGAGTTTCATTGAGATATAGCCATGAACCCCTTTGGTGTTTTAGATATTCTTTCATAAAATGCATTTTTTTATCTGCATTTCTAGGTATTTTTGCTACAATGCATATGATATGAAGACTAACTTATCTTATTGGAATCCTTAATTCCCACAAGAATTGGAATACGATCTGATTATATTTTCTTCATTTTTGTGTTCTTCCGTGAGGATATATGCAGTAAGAAAATGAAGAGTAAATTCTATCAAACCAGGGGATCTTAGCCAATAGCCCTTATGATGCCCAAGATTCTCACATACATAATAAGCCATTAATAAACATATTCATATTGCATACTTTCATG
>JXTB01000191.1:472669-488024 GCA_002914805.1 Parasponia andersonii | reverse complement strand
ATGATTGGTGGCTAAGATTTATATCCTTTTTCTCACTTAGGCAACTACATGGGGTTTAGTCTAAATAACTATCTACAAATTGTCTATTATTTTTACAGATACATGGTTGAAACTAAGTTTGTTCTTTTATGCCATGTGGTTGTTAAATCATGAAAACGAGATGGTTTCAATTCTTTATTGTGGAGTTACAATTTTAATATATACTTGTCAAATCTTTTTTAATTCACTTTACTAATTTTTTTTCCAATTGTCTACAGTTAAAAGTACTATATTGTTGGTGACTCTATATTTTGTCTAGGATGTTGGAGCACATGTAGTTCGGCTGCTATTCTAAAGATGTGGAGAGGAACCCTATGATTATTGTAGTTTGAACTTTATTGTTCTTGATATATATGATTGTATTTTGAATTACTCTGCTCATTTTTTATGGATACTACTATGTAACACTCAATGAAGTATACTAGATAAATTTTATATAATTTTTATAAGAATAATGTATGGATCTTATATTATGTTATGTTACATAAAGTATTTTATTTAAAATGCTTCTTTTAAAGCATTCTTATGTAGATTATTCTACAAATTATTTTCGTACAAGTTTTACATTTAAAAGGACTAAAAGAAAGATGGTATTAGGGAAAAAAAAATAAAAAAAAGATATAGTTAATGATATAGAACAGCGAGTAATACATGCTATAAAATCACTTTCGTAGCACATCAAAGGTGTTATAAAAGAATTTTTATAGCATTCGACAAAAGCTATAATACAGTATTTATAGCATATAAAAAATATTATAAAAATGATTCTACAACATTTATAATATGCTATAAAAGTGTTTCAATAGCAAGCGAAAATGCTATAAAAGATATTCTACAGCATTTAAAAATGTTATAGAAGAGTTTTCTATAGCATACGGGATAGCATTCAAAAAATGCTATGATAAGGGGGGACTTTTAATAGCGAGGGTTGTCATAGCATACGCAAAAATACTATCAAAACCCTTAGCGTTTTTTGCACATTATCATATCCAATTTCTATTGTAATGAAATGTCCGGATTAGATTTTACCATTGTTGAGTATTTTTGAAGCTTTGAGCCTGAGAGTTGACTTTTTGATCATATCCTTACCTTTTGAAATAATTATAACTTTTTTAATGTACTCTTGAAATGGTAAAGAATGACATACATATTTAATGATGGGCTTGAAAAACGAGATTAGACAGCTCCAATTTCGTCTCATTTTACGTGCCAAGAGTCGAGTTTTAGCCTGACCCTAAACTAGATGAATTGTTTGTCTAACTGTGCTAATTTGAGTGATGAGAATTCAGTGCTAAGAATCGATTCTCAGCCCTCTAGACAATCGAGGATCGATTCTGAGCCCTCTAGATGATCGTTCAATGATACCATAAGCAGTCAATAGTGAGGTGTCGCTCCTCTAGTGAGATAGGAGATTCAATTGTCTTTTCATATTATGGAAAATGCAGATTTTTTAGTTTTGAACAATTTTATAAACTACCTCGTGGAGATAAAATTATTATGAAATGATGTGGTATACTTGTAGATGGTTTTTATGCAGGTATAAATTTTGGGATTATCTAAAATGCAATCATTATACTGCAAGATTTTTGAGGTCACTATATGGGCCTTTTTGGTAGGCAAATTGCATAAAGTGTAGATTCTGTAGACCAATGTAGAGGTCATAGGCACATGGCCATGTGTAAGTTTGAGCTCAAGATTTGAGTTTAAGGTGTCGGTCCCCACTATTATGGGTTATTCTTGGATGTAATAAGGTAAGGCAAGCTCATGTGGTTTGAGCTGGTATATGTTATGTGCATATTACTTTGATTATTATACCTTTATAAATGCTTTGATAATTATTTATAGTATAACTAACTATGTAGGTTTTTTTATGAACAAAATGGTTTTTGAAAAAGTAAATGAGTTTCCTATGGTTTGAGCTGGTATATGTTATGTGCATATTACTTTGATTATTATATCTTTGTATATGCTTTGATAATTATTTATAATATAACTAACTATGTAGGTTTTTTATGAACAAAATGATTTTCGAAAAAGTAATTAAGTTTCCTACTAGATATTTTTTATTCAGCCTCCCTACTTTCTTCCTCAAGTGGCATACAGTATGATTTTGGTGACCAACAAGAGAACTAAGAGGCTATCTTTCATCAGTAGACCATGACTTAATAATGCTATGAGCATGGATTAAGGCTTTGGTTTATGTTTGATGAATATATGGATTATGTTAACATTTGAACTAAGTTTACTACTTCTGAATATATTTGAAATCCATATATACCATATTAGTATTTGATGTTGAGATGTGGGTGATAATGCATAGATAACTATTTGAATTTGATTTTCTAATCGTAATTCAGTTCATATTTAATGGTGACTATGAACTAAAGATTTTTCCAGAATAAACTTTACAATATATAGAGTATAATTGCTACTATTCTAGGAAACTATCTATAGAATAAATTAGGATACAATCAACCAACTACAGAACAAATTTCAGTAACTAAAAGAGGAAATAAATAAAACTAATTTATAGTTGTACATACAACTGCACAATCTCAAAAATCAGGGCTTATAACTCCTAGTCTAATTCAAATAATCTTTACGAATTTTTCAACACTCCCCCTCTAAATGGTGTGTAGATATTCTCTATACCTAGCTTGCTTGTGATTTTTTGAAACGAATGACTTGGTAATCTGTTAGTAAGGATATCTACTAGTTGTGCATTTGTTGACACATACAGAGTGCATATTAAACCACTATCCATTTTTTCTTTGATAAAGTAGCATTCTACTTCAATATGTTTAGAGTGATCATGTTGTACCAGATTGGAAGCTCTATTGATTATAGATTTATTGTTATAGGATAGTTTCATACTTCCTTCTTACTTGATACCCAAGTCTTTCACAGGGATTTTAAGTCACAGCAACTGACAAATTCTATGTGCCACAGCCCTAAACTCTGTTTCTACACTTAATCTTGCTACCACAACTTGTTTCTTACTTCGTCAGGTCATTAAGTTCCTTCCTAAGAAAGTGCAATATTCAGATGTTGACCTTCGATCTATCATTGAACCTATCCAATTTATATTTGTGTAGGCTTCCAAACTGAGATCTCTATTCTTCTTGAAGAGAATACCCTTACCCGGAGCAGACTTCAAGTATTGTAAGATTCAGTGGACAAATTCCAAGTGACACTCCTTTGAAGAATGCATGAATTGACTTATTACGCTTAAGGCATAAGCAATGTCTGGTTGTATATGAGACAAATAATGAGTTTACCCATTAACCTTCAGTATCTCTGCCTATCAATCATTGCATCTTCTATGGCTTCTCCTAACTTATGATTCTCTTCAATAAGAGCTTTGGAGGGCTTCCAACTTAATATTCTTGTCTCTTATGGTAGGTCAAGAATATATTCTTGTTGAGAAGGAAAATGGAATGAAGAAGAATAATAAAAAATAAGTGGGAAAACTTACGATTCCCTTTCATGTATAATTAATTAATATGTAAACATGTAAAATTAATTAATTGGTAAATAAACACATGAAAGTAAGGGAAAGTCATTCCTTTTTCTTTTTTCTTTTGCTTTCCATTTTCTCTCCATTATGAATAGTAAACATACATGCCCTAAAAACACACAAAATATACACAAAAAATATACACATAATTATGTGTGGTCAATTTTAACTACCCATATTTTTTGAAATAGGATCTCACAATGAATATGAGTAACTCAAAAGATATGCTATACATCATTGTGTGTATATTTTGCATGTCTCTAGTATTACTCTTAAATTACATTTCTATCTTGTGGACACACAATTATAATAATATGATGGTATAGTAAGAGTAATAATTAGGATACCAAAAATTTACACCAATGATGTGTATCCTATTTTCACTATTATCTTATTTTAAAGTGGGACTACACCATTTAAAATTTAGTAGTTGAAACGGATGCCATATTGTGTAATGTAAGTTTTTGGTGCAAATCTTTTATATCCCTAGCGTTACTAGTATGGCGAATAACACACTTGCGTTTTCTATTTCTTTAGTTGCTAGACACTAGCATGGTACAATAACTCCCACTTCTAAATTTAAAGGTCACATTCATCTTTAAATTCAAAGATCTTGGTCTATGAAATAAGTGATCATTTTTTAATAGAGTAAAGGGGTGCACAAAAATTAAAAAAAAAAATTGACCTATCTTAGAGAACCTCCCAGCCCGAACCTTTTTTGGGTCCACATCAACATACTCGAAACCATCGGATTGGACTCGACCGAACTGACATGTAAAGGACTTGGGGTTTGAATGTACCTAAGCCAGACTTGAACCCGATAGCTTAAAACAATCTAAAATGGCTTTCATTAACCTTACCTAAACTCTCCCTTGCACCTCTTTAGTCCACACCCTCCTATTTGTGTGTCGTTCATCATCCGCCCTTCATTGGTCTACTCACACTTATTCGGTACTTTGATATCTCTTACAAAAGTAATCTTATGATTCTTCTCAATCTTTCTTCATCCCTAAAGTCCCAAATCGTAGAATAACTCATATAGTTTATTAGCTTTTTTATTTTCTAACATTTTTTTTGGGTGAAAATGGATTATGAATTATGTGAAAATATTTATCAAATGGTAAGTAAATGTCTGTTTTTTAAATATTGTAGTAAAATTTTTGTTATATATGTTTTTATACTAAGTATAAAATATTATTTACTAAGCATATGAATTTATATACTCAGTACATTAACTGAAAGTAGATAAGTATATTTGCAAGTGTAAAAATATATATACTTAGTTATTTAGCTACAAAATTTAGAAAGTGGATATCTACTTAATCAAATTTAAAATATTTTTTATCCACCTAAATTTTTAGGTGATTTAATACCATTTTCTTTTAGATAAAGGGCTACTACGCTACATGTATCCATTGGAATTATACATTATATGAGAATGGGCTACTAGACTATAAACTATTTACTTTTTTCTTTCACTTAAAAATTGTTAAGTCCATAAAAATAGAGTTATCTAGTCCTTATTTGTCTTAGGTGTTGCTATATTCGTCTTTAAATTAAGTTGTTTCAATTATTTTTCTTGTTTCTTTCCTGATATTTTGCTTGTTTGTGTATATAGGATAATGAAGCAAAGATGAATCCGACATAGATATAACACAATAAAAATGAGATAAATTGGAGCTAAAATGAAGAAATATCGCACCTAGGAAGCCAAGACGCGAGATGAGCAATAATATGGCACCGCGGTGCCACCGTTTGCATCCTAGGTACATAATAGATGACCAAAATCAAAATTTTAATAATCCAAGGGCCTTAATTAGACTTGTCTTAAGTTTGTAAGAGCCACCTTTTTAAAACTATATCTTTACGGTTGTAAGAGGGGTGTTGGGATAGAGAGAAAAAAAATGAGTCAACCATGGAAAGAGAGGAAGAAGAGGAATAAAAAGATATAGACATGCTCCAACTAACTTTATTTCTTTATTTCCTCCATAATATCTATATCATAGTTTGTTCTTAGCTTTTTCTCTGCATTTTCTTGTGAGTTTTTCTTTCTATTTTTCGTATTTAGAGAGTGATACATATTATTAAGAGCAAATATCTTAGGGTGCATTCAAAAGAGCAGGAATCAAGTTTGGAGCAGATTGACAACCTTCATGAACACCTTTAATCTCTTAAAAGAGAGGGAATTTTAAAAATCTTTTATCTTTAATATTTGTATTTCTTGATTCTATAGTATTAAAATGCTATTATTCTTAATTTATATTATGACTAAATATTTCTTTATGTAGTTTTACTATGTAAACCAACCTAGTATCTTGTGTTTATTTTTTTCTCTCTTCTTTTATTAATCGAATTTATTATTGAGTTATTTTGTTTTATCTTATAATTATTGCTTCTATTTACTTGATACTAAATAGATTGTTAAATGAAATTTCAATAAACTTGGAAAAGGAATTATAATTTTGTACTTAGGTAAAACTGATGAGATTTTTGCCCTAAAAAGCAAATTTCCAATTTTACCCTTTTTGAGTATAAACAACTTTCTTTTATATGAAATTATGATATCTGCTAGATTAAACTATCTTAGTTGAATAGTTTATTCATCTGAAAAAGATTCAATGATTTTATATGTGTATAAAGAAACAAACATGATTAAGTGATAATTATAGGGAGACTTGTTTCTTGATCTAGGTCTAAATGAAGTAGTTTACAATTTGTAAACAAAGATGGAATACTTTATTTACTATAGGTTATAGTGTTTGTCTATCTCAACGGGAATAATATGTCTCAAATCATTGAAGTATCTGACTTCTGATAGAAATACTAATACAACATAAATAAGTTATGTGTATTAAACTGGACCAGCTAATATAAAAAATTGGAGTGTCGTAACTCAATTCTTATATTATCACAAACTAGCTTTTAGCATATAAATCTTAATCCTTGATGTTTGACAGGACTTGCTTTCATGGGTTATAGCCTTTTGATTTGTTAAAAGACTAACCTCTATAAAATTAGAAGTGAACTCTGGCAAATTGGAGGTTATGGCTTACGAATTGATGGGAACACCAAATGGTTAAGGACAATATATATTAATGTCATTGTAGGTTCTTTCAAGATTCATGGAATAATTAAATCTAAGATCTTAGTATTCACTTTGTGAATTGGTTGATAATTTTGTCTAAATGGCCATTGAGAACAAAATTATCGACAACATTATTCTTTGATAAAAAGATGGTAACTTCAAGGTAAATAGGTATAAGAGGGGTATTACGGTAATTTCACCTATCCAACTACGGGATTGTATAGGGATTATATATGTGGTACAGAATATACTAGATGGATCGGTTAATCAAGGTTAGTTGATTAAATCTCTATAAAAGGCATGACATTTAATCTAAGAGTGCAATATTGAGCCTTTAGTGGAGTGTTCCATTTACTAATAATATTGATATAAATACCATAATAAGAGTTATTATGTATTTATCATATTATTGGAGGTTAGATTATTTGGATCCATTAGGTCCCTTGTCTAGCTCAATTAAGCTCATTAATTGGTTGGTGGTATTTGTGAAATTAGTTTTATGAAATTGTGTAAAGTAATGATTCTATACAGAAGTTGGTATTTTTATAAATAAGTTTCATGAGTTAGATATATTTATAAAAATACACCCAAAGCCCAAATTGGAGAACAAGCCCAATCCTAATTGGACTAGGGTTAGTAGTTTTGGGTTCCATATATATAAGATATATGAGAGAAAAACTACATAATAACTCTAAGAGAGTCACACGCATAGACACAAGGAGAGAAGGAGAAAAATCGGCCAAGGCTGAGAGAGAGAGAAGAGAAATATTTTCCTACTATCTCATAGTTCCATCTCACATCCCGGTGTTCCATAGGATCAAGAAAGCATTCTTGATCATTCTACAACAAAGGTTTCAACTTGGTGCCCACTCACTTCATCAACCAAGAGCAAGAGCATAGATAAGAAGATCTAGGGTTGGAGGTTTGATCACCATCAATAAGGAGATCAAGGAGGAACATACTACAAGAGGTAAACCCTAATCTCATCTCTAGGGTTTTGTAACTAGATTTGATTTATGTTGTACATGATTCTGTATATGATGCATGTATGTTATATTGTTATAAAAACTGCTTTCATGTAAAATTTTAAAACCTAAATCCATTATTTTTTCCGCTGTGTTCATAATATGATCATGTATTTTCCATATCTGCATGCATGCATTATTTTCCTAAGTATTAGGTCAATTTACCAACAAAAATAACATAAGACTTTCTAGTATGAGGTAAGTTTATATATGATAGGAATATACTATGTGGCTTGTGCAACTATTTTTGAGATTCTAGTGCACCTAGTTCAATTCATATTAAAAGTAATATATTATCTTGTCTAGGTATATCCAATTTGTACTTGGAAAAGGCTCCTTGGTTACACTAGATTCTTGGTTGACAACTCTAGTGGATTAATTAATTTAAGAGAGAAATTGCAAAATAGCATGTCAAGAGAATGGTTGGAGAAGTAGTAAACCTAGACATTTTGTTTATTGATTTATTTTTTATTCATTTGATTGATAGTTTAGTTTCCTTTATTTTATTTCTCTAAAATCTATATTTTTGTTATTTAGATAATGTTAGGATTGACCTTAGCTTAGACGTAGTAATCAATTCTCGTAAGTTTGACATTCTAACTCTTAAATCTATATTATTTGTGACTGTGTGCACTTGTAAAAAAGTGTGTATACTTATAGTTACATATTCTAACCAACAAACATTGTAGGATTGTCATTGAAAATATGCTTCTTAAGAGTGAAGGGGACTCTAAGGAGTAGAGTTATAGAAAAAAGTGTTTGAGATTGTCTCTTGAGAGTTTATCCTTTCCATATTACAAATCAAAGCCCAATAGGCCAAATTGTGGGCTACATAATTGAATTCTCTGGGAACAAGTTGCAATCAAAAGCCCCAAATTAGGGTAGCATCATCCAAGCTTGGTGGACTGAGTTTGCAATTTCCCAGTGGTTGTACCTTTGTTAATGCTAGTGATTACAGCATACGAGTCACCTTATAGCGAATAGAACTGAATCATCAACTTCAAGGCTTCTCTAATTTCTAGGATAGTAGCTCGAATTTCACCGACCAGTGGCGTAGAGTCCTAGTGTTTCTCTGAAGCTGTAAATACAATTGAACACAAATGGTGTAATAACTTATTTTTTTAAAGGGTAAAATGATCATTTTACTAGATTTAAAAAAAATCAGATTATATATGTATATATATCATTTCTCTCTCTCTGTCTCTCTCCTCTGTTTCTCCCCCTTTCCCGATACTCTCCCTCTCTCGTCTCTCTCAACGTCTCGGCCAAAAGAGAACCAAGGAGCGTCGCTACCACCTCGTGCATCTTTCAGCCAGGCCTTTCACCGGCGAGCTCCTCCCATGTTGCCAAGAAGCCGCGCCGCCCACCCTCAATCACCGCCGAGAGCCACGTCACTTGAAAACGCCATTTTTGGCCTTTTGGAAGTTTTCGTCACCAGCGACAATTCCGACCATTTCAAGCCGTATTCTTGGGTTTGTTGGGTTCGTATCATCGCAAGGATCGTCAAGGTATATATTTCACGATCCCATATTGCCCGGATTGAAAGTTGCAATTTTAGGGTATTTTGAGTTTTGAATTTTAGTTTTCGATCTGACCGTAAGATTTTGTTTTTGTTGTCATTTTTGGAATGTACTCGGAAAATAGAGAACTTTGATATATATATTGTGTCTTTTGGTGATCGACATGAAAATCGAGATCGGATGGTCGAGATTTTATCTCGTTTTGCGTGCCACTAGTCCGGTGTGGGCCCGGACCCGAATTAGATAAGTCCTACATGTAACCTTGCTATTTTGGGTGCTATGAATTTAGTGAAGAGATCCGTTTTTTGAATTGAAGCTCCGGTGAGAAGTTGGTTTTTTGCAAGAGGACGATCGAGGGCGTGGGATTAGTTCCCGATCGTCCCAGTAATCGTCTAACGGCACCTTGAGCATCCAATAACATGGTATCGCTATTCTAGTGAGGTAAGGATTCGGTTATCTCTCTTTTACGTTGTTTTGAATACAATTTATTTTCTGCAACATATGAGAACAAATGTGACTTTAGAACTTTTAAATATCTATGATGGAATTAAATGATATGATTCATATATATATTGGATTGCTCTGGGACTTTTCTGAGTGCAGGTTATTTTTGGATATGTTAAAATATGGTCGTTATGCTGCCCATTTTTCTACAAAATGTAATGAATTATTTTATTTAAAACCAGAGCATCATTTGAACTTAATTTACTACATAGCTACTTTTATGCATCAGTTCAAAGTACACGTGTCATAGGATCTTACATGAGTCCCAGGCTAGCATCATGCGATTTTTACAGTATGGCGCTATGGACCCACTGACGGTGAGAGTTCGTACAACTGCATGGGGTATTTCTTCTAATTACCTCCCCATTTGGCAGGCGTAGGTAATGCAGCTACCCCTCCAGTTACGGGCTAGTGTTAGGCAGGCTGTATGGCATATGTAGTGCCAACATCCTAGTTTCTATTGATGAGAGGTGGTGAACTCATGGGTATGGGTAAATTTGTGTCATGTGTTTATCGACTGATTAGTTTTGGGATATTATATTTTTGCCGTACCTCTACATATATGTATGTGCATATGGACTCTCAGTTTTTAAATATTTCTTTGAATATATGCACATATAGTTTTACAAAGTTGTTTTGGATTAAACTAACCATGCAGGGCTTTCCATCACTAAAAAGATTTTAATTGAGGTAACAGCTTTCCTACTGAGCTTTCGAGCTCACCTCTTCTCTTTTCCCCCCTTTCAGGTGATCACTCATTCGTGTCAGTTGTCTCGATGGCCTGGCAAGTTGCTTGGCTTAGGCTCTGGTCTTATTCCTCCTTGGGTTGGTACTTTTCTTTGTCTCACTCTTTCTCCATGTCTAACTATTTAGCCAAGTTCTTTGAGTCTACCAAGTGAAAGTATGAGGGTGTATTTACTACTATTTGAGGATTTGGTATATATATATATATATATATATATATATATATATATATATATATATAGGACTCTATAGTTTCCAAGGAGCATATTTTTAAAGTTTTACGTGCTTGGAAATTTTTATTAATTCTATAAATCAATTTTTAGACTCTCTGACTCAAGATTTACGAACTTTATTTTAATCAAGTCTAAAGTTTTTATCAAATCAAGTTTTCGTACAAAATAACTATGTTTTATCAAATTTTAATTGGCCTATCTCTCTTAATAAATTAAACAAAAGATCCGTTCATAGAATTTCTAATGAGTCAAAGACTAAAATGAAGTATCCAAGTATTGGGTTTTCTCCGAATTTTGTAAAATTCCTTATTTATATTAATTTATACTCAGAATTACTAAAAGTGATGGCCTAGGATTTTAGGTCGTGACAAATGGTCTCTGGCAACCGCGACACACATCATAGTTTCTTGTTTTAGAGCAACGTCAAAATTTATTTTTATCCATCCCTCTAAGGGGGGGCTCTAATCTCTGATGATTAATGCAGTCAGAGTTGTAAAAAGACTGGATAAGTATTCAAAATATAGTTTCTGCATTGAGGCAACACTTGTCATGGCATTTGGTTGTCTGTGTTTATGAACTAGAGCATTTTGGGTTTTCTATATATGGTCCGGAGTAATGGAAGTGTATAGAAGTGGTTTAGTAGCATCAATACCTTGATCTTGTAGTATACATAGGCTTCTCAACCAATCCCAACGTGATCCCATAACTTCTTCATTTAGTCTCAGGCTCTATTGGGATATGAACCAAAGTCTTTTGGCGAAGTCAGAATGTAGAAAGAGGTGCTCCAAACTTTCGGGTTACAAATTGTAGAAAGGGCATAAGGTGGACATGTTAGAGAAAAGTCTCGCCAGTTTTACCTTTACATGGAAGGCATTAGATAGGATCTGCCACAACAATATCTTATGCCTTTCGTGTATCTTTGAGTTCCAAAGCTTGGACCATTCTTTTTGCATGTGAGTTAGGATTTCCAGGGTTCTAGATCTAGCTTGAAGTAGATAGGCCGATTTAGTGTTGAATTGCCCACTTTCGTATTTGGTCCAAATCCATGAGTCCGGTCGAGAGCCATCTCTGATATGAATTTTGCATATTGCTTCTACGTCTACCTCGGCAAAACAATTGCTTAGCTTTTCCACATCTGGTCTGCCAAACTAGTTAGTAAATTCGACACAAACATGTATCCCATTCGTGGGCCTCTAGTCGGGGTAAGGCAGACATTAGGTGTCACGACCAAAAATCTAAGGCTGTGACTTTTAGTAATTTTAAGTGAAAATATGGATGAATAGTAGTTTCTAAAATTTTAGAAAAATTTAAGTACTTGAAATTTAAGTTTAGTCCTCAAAAATAAATAAATTACGAAATTGGACAAATAAAAAAAAATCAATATTCTTTCTACCAATTTTAAATTTGTAGAAAATTTTTCATTTTTAAGATGAGGGAAAATCCTAATTAACTAGTTTTGAAACTTTTATTAATTCATGAAGTTTATTGAAACAGTTCAAATTAAAATCCTAGGATCAATGTTCAAATAATTTATATAAAATCATTTTTTTTCTAAGTACTCAATTTAATAAAAAAATCATCCTCATACATCTACTCAGTAAATATTTTATTATTGGTTAAATAAATTTAATTCAACACATCAAATGAGTTCTCATCATCTCATCACAATTAGAGCAACTTATACTATATATATTCAGTGCTCTCTGTCTGACAACTATCTCTGAAAACCAAAGAGACATCCATAAATCTAACTCTACCGAACCGGAGGAGCACCGAATGCCTACGCCTACCGAATGGAAATAGTCAGAAAACAAACCTTGCGCGGATTTAAGAGCTCTCGCCGAAGGCGGGTGTACTAGTCCGCCTACTACAATACCGTGATACCTAAGACGACTCTCATGTATGATCATATGAAATGTGTAATATATAGAATCTCAAATAACCATGCAGTGCTTTAACATTCTAGACATGCTCTAATTTTTAATTAAAATTCATTTTGTATTTTAAAATCCAAAAGTACGGTTTCTATGGTTTTACCAAAATCTAAGTATAAAAACTTGTATAAAATAATATTTAAAAATATTTAGACTAGTCTACAATGTTTCACAAATTCATAGTTCATTAAAATAACTATTCAAATTATTCAATTTAATAAAATCACGAAATTTCATTTTTCAGAATAAATTCTAATTTTAATGAAAATAATTGAAAATAAGGAAATTGAATCCTCTACCTCAATCGAGTGTCCAAATAGAGTTACGAGACTGTGGAGAAAATTTGGTATCGTTTTCGAACCTTTTGATTGATAGGTTGAAACCTCGATTTTCATTCGTAGCATCAGATTGTGAAACGAACTTTACCACTAGATTCAAAATACCCAAAAATCCTAGGTTAGACATATAGTTTGACCGATTCGGGTTCGGACCGGACCCGTGATCGTGGCTCGCAAAACGAGACTACTCATCAGCCTCAAAATTTGTGCCATTTCGAAACATCGTGATATTGTATACCAAAATTTGTTTCTCGACCTCATAAATCCAAATTTAAAATCAACAAAAATCAATTTCGAGATTTCGAACGTTGAACAGGCTCTAAATCCGAGAATTACAAAAATGTCTCCTTCGGAATCATTTTTAAAAATGTCTATTTTTCAAAGTATATAGAAAAATATCATCTTTGTTGTTTATTTAAATAAGTATCACTTTTTTGATATATTTCAGAAAATATCATTGTCACATAATTATTTAAAAAATGTCACTTTTGAAAATATTTGAAAAAAATATCGACTTTGCTAATTATTTGTAAAAATGTCATTTTTGCATAAATATTTTCAAAAATGACAGTTTTCAAAGCTCAGCCGTAGGCCCGAATCTGAATAGTAATAGACTCTAGTCCAATACTATTTAGCTTTACAAAAATATCACTTTCTTCCTAAATTAGAAAAATTTCACATTTTTCAATTTAAGATTTCTTTCTAACCGGATATCATTTTAACATAATGCCACCATATTCATCAATGATTTAATCTTTTCTTCCAGCCCATAAAATTTTTACTGCCATAAAAATAACATCACAAAAATAATTGTGTTTATGCCACAAATTTATTTGTAAAATACCGAAATAAACTAAGAAATTGGCTTACCGGAGCTAATTCGTTAGAAAGGATTGAAGCCGATTGTGGGAGAGAAACTTTAGCTTCTTGTCTGAGATGGTGACTGGGTTTTTTTTTTTTTTCTTTTTAGCTGAAGAAGAAGAAGAAGAAGAAGAAAGAAGGAGAAAACAAAAAGAAAGAGGAAAAAGCAAAAGAAAGAAAGAGAGAGAGCTGTCGGCTAGAGGGAGAATTAAGTAAAAAAATATATTTAAAAAAATCAAAAGTGGGTCCCACCACCTAATTATAATATCACATATTTATTATTTTTTTAATTTTTTTTTTGAAAAACAAAAGACTAGAATGCCCTTGAAAAATTTGAGATTTTACATCCTTCCCTCCTTAAAAGAATTTCGTCCCAAAATTGAAATAAAAACCAAGATGTGTGAGTAGTATTGCTTAGAATAGCTATTGGAATGAAGGTGAATAATTAATCACAAAATTAATTGGTATCGAGCCAAAAACTTGATAAATTGATAAGTGTGAAATAAATATTTCTCGTCTACCATTGAATGCCATTAACACATCGATACTGTACACGAGTATGGGATAGAAACATACACAAAGAAATATATGAAATCATAAGATAGTTCACGAGTAAAAAATGAGATTCCAATTCAAGAGATTAGAGACAATGACCTCGAATCAGTAATTTGTCATAAAAGTAGTAACAACAACAAAGACTAGTAGTTGAAAGTACAAGACTCCTATAAACTGAGCACTGATTCTTAGGTACCCAACCAAAGTAGTATATCAAATATAGGTACATATAATATCGTTTCTAGATAATACCATATTAATAACACACTGGGACAATTCTATTATTCTAATGCTAAATTTGGGTATAAATAATCTTTGAGTCCAAAAACTCAAACAGTATCTTCATTCACACAAGATAGCACTCAATAATATTTCAAAGTGAAAAAAAATATACTTGTGTTATACCACCCAACATAAACGAGTTTTAGAGATTAAAAATGACAATAAGAGTAGAACGACATAAGTTATTTACCATTCTTCATACGAGTAAGTAATAATCATATACACAAGACATTTCTAATTAAGAACAAGACTAGAATTACCATGAGTGAAAATTTTCAACACAGAAGTACTTAGCACAACAAATATCAATAGGACTACTGCAGTCCAGGTATATAAAATGCAAATATCCACAAAACAATATAGTCCAAAGACTCCCCAAGTCTTTTATCCAAGGTAATATCATAGGGTATTAACTCATACCACAATTAAACCTAGAGACTCTACAAGTCTCTTTGTCCAATATAGGATTATAATAATAATCCTAATTCATTAGTTACTTCTAAAGACTTTCTAAGTTTTTGGTACAAGGAAAAGTCATATAGAAACGACTAAATACCAAATATGCAAATACTGTAAAAACCCGGAATTTTCGAGGGTAATTTGGACATTTTATCAATTTTCCAGATAAAATATTGTGGGGACTAATTTGCAAAAATTTTGTTCAGATGGACTAAATTGCAAATTTTGGGGGACCAGATTGATAGAGATTTGAAATTTT